>CAUYPK010102364.1:0-31476 GCA_963574355.1 Loris lydekkerianus | reverse complement strand
CCATTCTTGAGATACTTTACTAAGAAGAATATGTTCCAGCTCCATCCATGTAAACATGAAAGAGGTAAAGTCTCCATCTTTCTTTAAGGCTGCATAATATTCATGGTGTACATATACCACAATTTATTAATCCATTTGTGGGTCAGTGGGCACTTGGGCTTCTTCCATGACTTAACAATTATGAATTGGGCTGTGATAAATATTCTGGTGCAAATATATTTTGTTATAAAGTGATTTTTGGTCTTCTGGATATATACCTAGTAGAGAAATTGCAGGATTGAGGGGCAAAAAACAAACAAACAAAAAAAAAACTCTGTATATCTGAAGACATTCTCTAGCACTGAGACTTGGAATTGCACACTTAAAGGTATTCAAGCCAGTCATGTAATCACCAGAAATAGGCACAGCATCAAAAATCATCCTCCCTGTATTTCTTTGTCTGATTCTACCCAGGTATTTTTTCAGTGCCTTTGTTAGGGTAGTCTTCCCATACCACTTGTTCTGGGACTATCTAAGGCCCATACTGCTGGGTCCTATGGCTTGTCTGTCTTTCCACGTGGGGCTTAGTCTTGACCTGTCATAGAGAACTAGTTTTTCATATTTTAAAAAATATTTACTTGTGTCTAAAATGTTATAAGACATGTCCTTATATATATTTTTTTCTCTCTATCTCTGAACACCCAGAATTGAGTAAGCTGTCCTTAACATAGAAGGTGAGAAGACACTGGGAAACTCAGAAATGCTCTAAGAAGTGCTGGATAGGGCATGTTTCTTTTGGAAATTCAACAAAGAAGCTTGTAATACATACCCAGATTCTTCTCTACTAAATAAAACCTTGAGAAACTTTAAGCATTGAGAGAAATACAAAAACACTGTATCTATAACCAGCCAAGTTGTTGCCAGTTATAAATTACTTTTGTTAATTAGTAAATTTTTGAAAATTATATGAAAATTAGAATAGAAACTCAGTCATCTTAGGGTCCTTTAGGGTAGATGCAATGGAAATATGACATAACTCAATAAAACAACAAGGACTTTTGTTTATGAATTATTGGCTTAGCATTATTTTAGATCATGAAGAGATTAAATAATGCCCCATCTCCATTGACTGTGCAGAATATTTTCAATGTATTATCTGAGAGTTTACTACAGTCTGAAACCAAATCTCTCTCCCTTTAAAGCCTGTACTCAAACAATTACTCCATTCTGCACTCAGTGGATTTTTTTTTTTTTTTCCTGAGAATCTCCCTCTATTGCCAGGCTGGAGAGCAGTGATGTGATGACAGCTCACTGCAACTTCGAACTCTTGGGCACAAGAAAGCCTCCTGTCTCAACTGGTATGTGCCAGCATGCCTGGCTATTTTTTTTTTTCTTTTATTGTTTATGGAGACAGAGTCTTGCTATGTTGCCCTGGATTTGATAGCTCTTCCTGCCTAGGCCTCCATGATGTGCTAAGATTACAGGCCTGAGCTATGCCAGCACACCCTTCAATGAGTTTTATCTTTTGTTTACACGTGGCAAAATTTATGAATGAACACAAGAATACTAGGGAAAGGCAGCACATAAAATGCATCAATTCTTTATCAAGTGAAACTGGATTTTCCTCAGGGTTTTAAAACTAGTTACTAGAACATTAAGCCCTGCCCTAAGAAAATCCAGTTTCCACCACCCCAAATCTAAATGTGACAGTGAGTTAGAGGAACATAATATTAAAGTTCACCAACTATCATATGCTGATAAAAAAGGAAGAAGAACATCCTTAATTTGCTGGCAGTCATATGTTTTTGTAAAAAGAAATTACAATTTTCTAACAAATAACTGGGATTTATCAAATAAGGGGGATTAGAGGTTGAAAATATTTACTGTAGAATTGCTGTACTAAATGAGATTCTTGGGTTTAAACCAGTTCCAGCTGTGAGCACTTTGTGGAAAAGTTTTGCAGAAGTTCTATGTCTCATGCAGGTAAAATGCTAAGATAGTATAAATTTGGTTCCCCTGAAAATTTGAGAATCAGAGACAGAATCTTCTCAATCTGGTTATAAAATAAAAGAATAGATCTCTAGCTAGAAATCAAGACACTTGAGAAAGGAATGGCCAAATAGAATGGATACTAAAGGTCACGACAGATCTAGTGTTTTTTGCGTATTAAACTCATACATGCAGTAAGGAAGAAATGTTGAGGTATTTGAGACAAGAGTGGATTAATTTTCCATGAGATAAAATTAATCATGCTTAAAGGGTAGGCAGAATAACGGCCCCCAAAGATTCCATAAACCCCAGACCCCAGACATATATAAGGCAAAAAGAATATTGCAGGAGTGATTAAATTTAGGTCTTCAGATGGAGAGATTAACCTGCATTATCTACGTGGGTCCAATTTAACCACATGGTATCTTTATATACTAAAGAGGGGAGTCAGAGAAGAAGTTGTGATGATGGAAACAGGGTCTACAGAACTGTGGAAGCATAAGCCAAGAAATGCAGAAGTTCCTAGATGCCGGAAACAGCGGAAAAGTAAATTTCCCAGAAGGAACACAGCCCTGTCAACGCTTAGATTTTAGCCCAGTGAAGACCATTGTGTACTGCTGACCTCCAGAACTTTAGGAAAATAAAAGTGCAATGTTTAAGCCACTAACTTTATATTAATTTGCTACATGGGCAAGAAGAAATTAATATGCTTCTTACAGGAAAATTAAACTTCTGAATTTTTGTACTTTTAACACCAAAGCAAATCACATATCCACCCCAAATGTCTCTGCCCTCTGCCTTCTTTGAGGAGGAGCTGGACGGCACGTTAGTCAGTCCGTGAAAGATATTAAGAGTAGAAGGGTAGCTACTTCTTTCTGATTTGTCCAAGAATGTATTGATTTTAGTACTTAGAAGTTCCACGTCCTAAAAACTTCAATTCTAGGCAAATCATAACCGTTGGCCAATTCTAAACCAGATTGGATTTCTAGGTCAGCAAAGCTACGTCCTCACAAATAAAACAGTGAAGAAACCACATGATTTTCTTGAGGGTCTGTGATACACTGCCAAGAGAAAATTGCATTTGTCAAATGGATTGTATATTAAAGCATGCGGGAGAAAATTACATGGGGTCAAAATTGCTCCTCAAAATTCCTTAGGAAGGTTCCAGGTTAGAAAGAAACATAATGTGTCTGACACTGCCGGTTTTTGTCTCAGAGCTGCAACACATTGCTCTTTCTCTGGTTAAACCCCAGAAGGAATTAGCTTGCTTTTGGGAACCATGTGGTATCAAAATTACATAAAACTGGTTTGTTGAGTAGTCTCAGCTCAGTGGGGGTGCAAACATCAAGCAGTTTGTTTTTTCACAATCACTGTTTTCAGCCGCTATCTGTCAAAATGTCCTTCTTCACATCTCCAGCAGATGCCATTACTTTTCAATCTCTTTGGTTATATGAAGCCCACTTGTTTGTAAAACTTTTCTATGTCATCCTATCTAATGATTGTCTCCTCACGTAATCTTCAGCTAGGAACCTGCCTCCCTCTGAAGGGTTGAGGGTCAGGAGAGAGAGGCATCTTCTGCCTCTGAAACCTTTTCCTTTTTTCTCTGCAAGGGCTCTCTGTGCTAACTTGCTGGTGGGATGAGGAGAGAGACAACTCTATCCATTCATCTGCCTGCAGCGTAATCAACTTGTTCTCTGTACTTTCCCCTCCTCTATCTAAGAAGGCCTAGCCTCTAGGTGCTCGTAGAGGACATAGTATGAATTCACCTTTGGGCCATGCTGGAGCTCCCCTTCCTGCAGCCGGCAGGAGTGATCCCCACAGCTTTCTTACTGGGAGGGCTCTTTGACCCTGCAGATAGCCGAGGCCGAGGCGGGTGAGACGCTCACTGACCTGGTGGCTTCAACCCTGCTCCTTCCATTGGGTCCTCTTCACTCCTGGAAAATATGTACCTTAGATCCCCCAAACAGTGGGAGAACAACAACTTCATAGCTTCCCATCCTCAATGCCCTGACACCCCCTTCTAATTCCCTTTTCCCCTGCTCTTAAAGTTATGCAAGGTTAATGTCTAAACAGATGGCAACTTGGAAACCAAGTCAGGGCACTCAGATCTCTGTTCCTCCAAACTTTCTTAAAAGTGCTTTTTGTTGAACTCCAATCCTCTTCAGTTTGTTGTGGGTAGAAATGATGTGATCTTTCTCTCAAGTGCTGTTTTCCTGGAGACTCTTTCTCCTCCCTCTTTCCTTCCTCAATCATCTTTTTCTAAGGATTGGTGGTAAACTGGGTGGGAGGGAGCACAGGAGGGTTGACTAGGACTAGAATAGTTAGTGTAACTCTTAGTAAGCCTGACAGTGGGGTATAAAATGTAGGTCACACATCCTTGTTCTCATCAGTGGGCTCAAGTCACCAATTATGTTCTAAATATCGTTATATACTAGGAATTATTCTGAATTGAACATAATGTTTGTTTGCCCTGAGAGACAGTCAGAAACAAAAGTAACAGAGGGGCCTCAGACATGTGTCTCAGACACCTGCTCACTCCGTGGAATGGTAGGCAGCTCTAGCTTCTATTCATACTGTTCTTTTTTATTCATAAGCAGGGTACAGTTCAGGGGTAGAGTGCAGTTCATGGGCAGAATACAGTGACTAAGTTACAATATGTGTTCAACAAAAATGAACCACAGTGAAAAACAGTCCTTGGAAAGACCCCTCTGGGAGCCTCAAAAAGCAGTTTTAAGAGGATAGTAAAAATACAAAAATATATGTAAAATATAATATAAGACACCAGGAGAAATCACATGATAGTGGGACACCCGAGAAGGACACTTGTGACTTGTGGTGTTTCGAAAAAGCAAGAGAAAATTCAGGGGGAAAAAAAAAAAAGAAAATAAGAGAAATTTATAGATTAAAAAAGAGTAAAAGTACAAATCAGCTATTTCATATTTAAGGACTATTTGTGGGTTGTTTTTTATTTCTTCCATTCCAAGCTAACTATAAAATTAAATAAAGGTATTTATAATGTAATTAGGGAAACTTAACCTCTAGCTTTCTGTTTTATAATATTTAAGAATCACTTTGTTAAATTTTTAAAAGATGGGACAATGGTACTGTGTTTACATTTTAAAATTAGTCTCTATTTCTTAGGGAAAAACTTAAAATGTTCACAGAAAAATGAGAAAATACCTTGGGTTTGCTTCAAAACCATCTGAAAGAAAAAATTGGGATGTAGATGAAATAAAATTAACCATGAGTTGTTTCAGGAGTTTATTATACTATTTCTATTTTTTTGTGCCTTTTTAAATTTTTCTATAATAGAAAGGAAAGATATAAGTACATTTGTATCAGGAAAATACTGATTGCTAAGGATTTTTTTTTGCACTGTAATTTTCCTAGGGATCATGATTTTCCTAATGTTATGTAACAGCTAATTTTGAACTGTGTGAGATGTGGGTTTAAAGTAGGCAGGATTAATCCCGAAGGAAAACTGACAGTTCTTCCTCCCCAGAGTAAACAATCTGAGTACAAAGGAATCCTGTGTGGGGTGTGATCTGCATCATGCTCCTTCTCCGTCAACATTATAGACACACAATATTCATATCTTAGATATAGAATACTGAGAAAGGATTATCATACACTGGAAAATCATGCAAACAAGGTTCACTTCTGCAAGCATTTTTTTACAGATTTCAAGATTCCTGGAGACTCAAAGTAATCATTTTGTTTCTGTAAAATGAAGGATAAAATTAGAGATTAAGCATGAACTCAGGAGTCCATATTTTCCAGATATTTACATTTATAAATCCATTACATTCTTCTTCAAATCACAAATTTGTGCTTCACAACGAACCTGTGCTTCAGTCCTAAAGTGAGGATACTGAATTTAGTTAAGATTAAACAAGAGTCTAAAAAGATAGGTTTGTAGGATTTCCTGAGATATCACTTTTTAATAATAATAAATATTTCTAGTTTGATTAATCATCTTGCCAATTTATTCCAGACTAATCCTGTATTTCTTAGTGATATTAAGGCTGAGTATCTCAAAAGGATTTAAATAGAATCTGCTGGGAATCAAACTCAACATGCAAATGAATTCAAATTTAGTTTTTTACTCCAATGGTCTTAATTTGCTGTTCATAAATCAATATATTTAGAAAAAAAATGAGAAAGTAACTAAGTTATTTTTTAATAAAGTAACTAGTAATATAAAAATAATCTTAATATGTGTTACCTAAACATACAAAAATGTTTACATGTAAGCACAATTTGTTTCTGTAAATAATTTAGAATATTTCCTCAGTATTTTAAAGATTATTCCAAAAATATGAATGCTTATACAGATACTATGATGAAGAGGCTCCATGGTGAAATATGCTTACAAAATACTAACAATGACATATATTTCTTTTAGAAATTCTTGGCACATGTTAGCATATTAAAGGCTCTGATAAGTCCTATAGGAAAGCAATCTCAACTTTATTTATCAGGACGTTTCTCAAGCTTGTTTATTCTTGCAATATCTTTTGAAAACTTAAAATATTTCAGGGCATCAATGTTCATAGATCTCAATTTACAAAATGTTCCTTGAAAGCCTTCTTAGTCATACAAGCACAGTTTTAAAATAAACGCTTTATTTATTTTAATATGTGAATATAAAATCAAATTTTAAAAAATTAAGATTATATTAAAAACCTTTATACAGCAAAAAATTTATTATTTACACTTTGTATGTTCTATATATTCTGTTGCTAATAAACAGGGATATACCTAAGAATAGATGGAATGGATCAGTGTTACTTTAAGGAATTTGTTATAGAATAAGTAAGAGAACCAATAAAATGAATTAAATGAATGAATTAAAACAGAAGCAGTAGGAATGGAGGAGAAAACATAGATTTGAATGTATTTAATAGTTACCTCAGTAGGACTTAGTAACTAAAGGATGTGGGAAAGAAGGAGAAAACTTACTTGTGACTGAATATTTATTGGTGACACAAATGGAAACATAACTATAGGAGGAGAGAAGATTTAGAGGGGAGATGGTGAGTTCTGTTAGTGATGTGCTGGTGATGAGTTACCTCTGTACAGTCAGGAGCAGACATACCATAGCAATGGAATACATATAACAAGTTCAAGCTCTAATTAAGTAAGCCATAATCAGCATATAGGACATTCTTGAACATACTGAGGATCAGAGACTAAGAGGAGCCAGGCAAGAAACAGAAAGAAACAGTTCTGAATGAGGAAATCTACAGCAGTCCAAAGGCACCAGCCACTACTGTAGAGAGCAGCTGGAAGAAGGGATTTACTGACAATGCGAAGGTGTGTAGCAAGTCAGCCTGATGAGAGAAATATTGTTACACAATTGCCCTTAAACTTGGCATTTGGAAGCAGATTAGAGCATTTAATAATTACATTTTCAAAAGTTTTTTCTTTTTGTGGCAGAAGTCATTTTTCAATAGCTATAGATACAGCACATGGTAGAAAGTGGAGATGGTAGAAATGACTTTTTTCATAATTATAAACGTCTTGGAGAAAAAAAAATATTTGGTAACACGTAGAAGTGCAGAGAGGGAGTGGAAAATGCAGGCATTCCTGTTTTTTGTAGTCAATATTTATAAAAGACAGTGAAGGGAAACAAAAGAACAAATCCCAAAGAAATCAGGAAGGAATGAGATTAAAATCCATAAATGGATGAATATTTCTTAGAAGACTGGAGTAAAATTAATGGTGTGCACTATTTTGAAACTAATTTCCTATGTAATTTAGAAGGCATATTTGGTGGTGAAAATGAGAAAGCAGAGGATCAAAAAGGAGTAGGGGAGATTCTTGATGGTTGTTGAAAATGGCAGAGAGTGTCTGAACTGCTTAATTCTTGGGTGATTCACCTGTCTTTCTAAATGGAGAAAAATCAGAATTATTACAATGCAGTATCTTACCTACAATCTTCTTTTGTGCTTCACAATTTCTTAGTGATAGCTTTAGGTAATTTTTTGTCTTCCTTGTCTTCATTTTGTTGTCGCTCATTCTCTTTCTCCTTACCTATCTTTGCCATAATTCCGTGTAACCTACTATGATAAACAGTCTATACGTATAGAAAGATAGGTGTGCGTACACAGGAATAAGTGAAGTGAAAATTTTGACAAGGGATCCTTATTTGAGAAAGTGAATTTTTCATTCCTTATAAAAGTGTTACATTATCAATAACATTTTGACATCTTAAAAAAATGTGATCTCTCTATCTTGTTATAGCTTTAGTGTCTTTATTTTCCGTTACATTTATTATGACCTCAAGAAACTTCCCCTTATATTTCCCCATTCCTGAGATACAATCACTCTCCTTTAAAAAATATCTTCATAAAAGTTTAAAACACATTATATGATAATTTATTCTTCATTAATTTTTTCTCTTGTCTCCAAACAAGGTTGATAAATCCTTCAAGGCAAGTTTCTATTGAAAAATGTTAGATAAATACAGGGTGAACATAAAGTTTGTATGCAATTTAAAATCGTTTAACATAGGAAATTGTGCATGAACTTTGTGTCCACTCTGTATTTATCACCTGGAAGATTCTAGAAAATGCTGGAATTTTGGTCCTTCTCTTCTTCCTTCCATTTTACTTTCCCATATAGGACTAACATGACATCTATTACATAAAAGTGCTGGTACATCCTATTTGAATTAAATTGATAAAGTTTCATTTTTCTAGAGTGAACTATATTTTTGGAGAAGCTGCTAACAGATTGCCTCTTAAATAAATCATTATGTATTAACCTTTACTTTTTCCTATCTTTTTTTTTTTTTTTTTTTCCCTAAACTTCTAAACCTCTTTTCCTATCAGGGGTATTTTCTACCTCAAAAGTTTTTGTGAGAGGGAGGAACCACCTCCCAGGAAGTAGGCTGAAAATTTCAGACTCTTGTTTTGGGGATTTTCTTCCCTCTAGTCTAGGAAGAAATTTTCGTACAAACGTAGCTTGGTCTCACACCTTGTACAGATTCTGATTAAAGAATAATAAGGTTGAGAATCTATTCTGGCCATAGGGGTCACAAAAATAGTAGCAATATCAGGTTCTAGAAGTGGCTATGACTAGTTCTAGCAGCAGTGCCCGGTTGCCCAGCACCGTCTGAGTACCGCTAGCATTCAAAATTACAAGGCTTGGGACAACTGTTGTTGCATACGATTTTGGCTGTACCACTTTCCTTTCTTCTGCCCATGCTTTTTAGCATGGTTCTTGAATTTTCCTTATAATTGCGTGAGCCACACAGTGTTGGTTGTATTATTTCGGTACATTATTTTTAAAATGTAAATTAGTGAAAGTTGGTTTTCATGCTCATTCCATATAATTCTTATTGATATATCAGAGCATGGCATCATTTTTATTTTACCTTATTTGTCTAATATGATTCACTCCTTTTGTTAGTTTCATGTAGTTTCAGAATTTTTCATGCTTAATTTGGTATATAAAGATTTTATTTAATATTGATTTTAGGCAGTAGGTAAATTATATTTTTATATGTAATATAATGCCAAAGTCTGACATGGTTTGAAGAATGGCTAATATCAAAGGTACATATGTGAAAATTTGATTATTTTTGTTCATTTTTAATCTCAGTATGTCACGAATAAAAACCAGATAATTTTTACCATAATTTGTACAATTAATTAGGAAAAATCATATTTCTTTCCAACTATCCTAATTAATTTTTACTTGTGCTATAGTGTTAAAATACTTTGTGGGCATTCGGTGTGCACTCTTTGCAAAATGAGGAAATATAACCTTATCACCAGTTAACACATCAAGTGTCTAACTAAATTTAGCTGAGACTTGTCCTATTATGTAAGTTCCCACTTATCCAAGTTGACTCCCATTAACAACTGTGCCATAATGGCTTGTGGGAAGACTGAACAGAAAATTGAATTAATGCAAGCCATTTCTCAATCATTTCTCATTCTCATAAAATGATTAAATCTGATGTAAGAGGGCTCATTAAAACAGAAAACATTACGCTCATTAAAAAGCCATTAAGCCATCTCACTTCTCTGATTTATTTTATCATAACCTTATTTAGCCATTGTTTAAAAGTCACTGTGCCCCAAATTTCTTTTCTTGTTATTGAGAAAATGTTATCCAGAATATACGTACAGGCTAGTCTCTTTAAGACCAAACCTGTCTCATGCTACTCTTTCTCAGTTTATAGCTCTTTGAGGTCAGGGTCTGACTAATACAAATTGGAGATGAGCTAACAATACTCAACTGGAATGGATTTACCTTCCAATATTTATTTTTAGCTATTTTTAATCTGCACAAGATTTCTTAATCTTTTAACTTTGTACAGTTTAAACTTGAAGTTAAATTACTACTTTATATAGGCAGAATAAATGTCCATTAGTCCTTGTATGATAATAGTGTAACTTTTTTGTTAAGTGGCAATAATTTCTATTGCCCAGCCAAATAGAAGATCTACCCTAGGAAAATACATCTTCATGAGATACCTGAGGTGAGCTTCCTGTTTGAGTTTAAGTTTTCTGTTTTTCTTTAAAATGATTTCTTTACTATGTCTTTACAAGAATAGGCCCAGATAAAAGTGACTGAGTTTAAATAATAACTCAGTACATATTAAAATTCATATAAAAGATAAATATAAGATATACCCATGTTAGGGAAAATTACATTAGCTGAAGGAATGGCCGAGCCCTATCTGAAGTCTCCATGGCTTAACCCTAATGTCATAGTCTGACACTGGTCTAAGTAACATTTGTCCATCTTGTTCCTATGGTTCTTCAAGGTGGTGGAGGCAGTGAGTTCAAGGAAGAACTCATTGTCCTACAAAGATTGCTTGAAGCAGGTCTATTAAGGTAAAGCCATTTTAATATAATTAAAGACAACTCTGAATAGGCCATTTTTTAATCTCCATAGCTTCCAGAAAGGGTATCAAGAGCCTCAATCTCAGTTTTACCTCAGCCCAATCCTGTTTCCTTCCTCTCTTCTGGTGGTCTCGATCCCAAAAGTACTTGCTAATAATCATCCTTCTCACTAAACTATCTCTGAGTCAGCTTCACAGGCAACCCAATACATGGGCTCCAATACTTCTGAAGCAGTAAAAGAGAGGGATGCAAGGGACATAGGCTGTTGCATCTCTGTTCACAGGCCACTGGCCAGAATTGGGCATAAGACAAGTAAACTGCAAGATAGACCATAAAATGGGAGAACATGGCCCTCTGGTTGACCACGGTTTCTACCAGGATAAATAAACTAAAATGCCATTTTTGTCATGGTAAAAACATAAGTAATCATTGCAGTTATAAAGTCATTTGTATTCATACTCACATCTTTTGGATTTTCATATAAGTAGTTATGCCCATTTATTTTTTGATGATTTATTCTGTATATTTAGACTATTTTCTATCATAATCATTCTACTGCAGTTTTAACCTGTGTATAAAAAAAAGATGAAAACCACGGACTTCACCTTTTTCTATATTGACTTCTAATTGGTTGACATTATAGTTACATGGAATCTCCACCTGGCATTTTATTAGGCTGCTCCTTCTGTCCATTCTGTGAACCAAGGTTTGTGTTTGTAGCATACCAGAATAATATGTGTAATCATAGGATTTGAACAACATAAGAAACAAATATTATGGGGAACCAACTGTGCTACAGTACCTACAATTGTCAAAGTAGGTACTATTATTATTCTCATTTTATAAGGTGTAAATAGAGTTCTCAGGAAATTAGAAAACTTGCCCAAGTCACCAATTAATGAAGGTAGCTGGGCCTAAATTTTATATCCATCTGCTTCCAAAGCCTGTGCTCTTAACTACTCTATTATACTCCTTGGAAGAATCATTCCCCAAATACTTTTCTTCAACTTTATCTCCCCTTAGTTCCTCACTATATTTTTGTTAAAAGAAAGGTGAAATTTGTCATTGCTGAATAGTGACTAAATTATATATATATAATCATATATACTTGCCCAGACATATTCATGTATTCATAACACTATTTACATTTCATTGATATTTAAATAAAACTTTGGTTTTTGAAATAGTTACTTTGCCCAAATAAAATCAACACGTAGTGCAACTAAAAACTAAACAGCAAAGTGAGAGTTAACTTGTGAAATGTGTTTGTCTAGAAAATACCTACAAAATAAAAATCATGCCAATTTCCCCTACTTAAATAAGTCTAGATTAGTGATTTATAAATTTTTGTTTTATATCCTTGAGTAAATTGAAATATTTATCCCATGATATGACTTTTATAAATGAAGTATCACTAATACTGAAATTTTAATTTACTGATATTATACTGATACTGGTACTGTTCATGATATTTGGTTAACATTAATACTGTTTCCAATTACAATGCAAGTATTTTAATTGCATGTCTAAATGAATTGAGATATATTACTCAATTCAAATGGTTCAATAATGAGCTTTCAATTTGAAAAATGTTTATACAAAGAAGTTGAAAGTCACTGGGAAAATCCTAGAACATCACACAGGGATCTACCTTAAGGATAATGGAAGTTAGCTGAGCTCAAAATAATCAGACCATAAATCATTAGTTTTAGGAGAAATTGTTAGAATTAAGGGATACATATGCTCCAAGTTTTTCTGATAAGAGCTCTGACCATATAAATCTACATGGAAGTCCTGAAAATAATCAGAAATTGGCCTGGACAACATAGTACGTATAACAAAAGAAAAATCAACTAACATTAATGGCTCCCACCAACTAACAAACCTTCATAAATCCAATTCCACCTGTCATCACCATAAGTTACATCCTATTCAGGTCATCCTTTTACCAGAAAGGTCATCCTTTTACTATAAACACACCTAACTTCTCTGGTGCTCCATTTCTTCCAACCACACCCATGCAGACATATACATTCACATATGTTCAAACTGTGAAACTCTATTTAGGTGTGTTCATAACTTCAAGTTAATCTAAGCTCTGGGAGGCATTCTTTCCCTTCAAATATTCAATGGATAATTCTTCTCTGAGCCACTCAATATCAGAGAACTGATTAAATAATCAGTATTATGATTAAAATAATATTACATATGTCAAACATCTATAAACATTTAAGCTAGTACACCATGCAAATAGTATATCAAAAATTTAAAGTGTTTCTGATTACCAAAAGTAATCATTTAAAATTTGCTGTACTGAATCCCCATTTATCTTATATCCTTAAAAAGCCAAATATATTTCCGTAGCTTTTTAAAATTTTGTTTTCAATGGACACGTAATAATTATACATACTTCTGGGTACAGTGTGATGTTTTGATACATGTATAAATCACGTGAAATCAAATCAGAATATTCAGCATATTCATAACCTCATACATTTATCATTTTTTCATTGAGAACATTTAAAATTTTCTCTCCTAGATATTTTTGAAATATATGATACATGATGCTTGAAAATTTTGTATTTATTTCCTTAATATGAAATGTATAAAGTAATAGCCTATTATTGGCCTCTTTTTTCTTTTTTTTTTCCTTGGGAACAGTTTATATTTATAAGAAGCTTGTAACAGCAGTAGAGTTCTTATATAGTTTTCAACCAGTTTCTCCTATTATTAATATTTAATCTTAGTATGGAACATTTGTTACAACTAATGAACCAATATTAATCCATTATTATTAACTAAAGTCCATACTTTATTCAGGTTTCCTTAGATTTTACCTAATGTCTTTTATATCTAAGGAAATCAGCAAGATTACCCCATTATCTCCTAGGCTTCTCTTGGCTGTGACAGTTTTTCAGACTTCTTCTGTTTTTGAGTAACTGAATGATTTGTAAGGAGTGCTGGTCAGATGTTGTGTATCATATCCGTGTATTGGAATTTGTCTAATACTTTTGTTCATGCTTAGACTGGGATTATGAATTTGGGGCAGAAGTAGTGTAATTTTCATGACTGTTCAGCAAGGGTGTATATTATCAACATCATTTATCACTATTGAACACCCTGAGAACCTTGACAACCTGGTAATGTTTACGAAATGTCTCTACTAAAAAATTACTCTTTTGTCTTCCTTTTATACCGTACTCTTTGGAAATAAAGTGATTATGAGCATCCACACTTGTGTGGGGATGGATTTATGTTCCACCTCTTTAGAGGAGAGTATCTACTTTAATTATTTAGAATTATTCTGCATGAGAGATTTAACTTCTTTATTTTTTAATAATTTAATTCCATCAACACAAATTCATTTGTATTTATTTTATACTTTGGTTTGAAATCCAATACTATTTTGTTTCAGAAATGTTTCCATCCTTGGCCATTAGAATCTTGCTCTTCCATTTGGCTCCTGTGTCCTATGATATGCCCCTGTCATTGTGTTTTTACTTTTTATCTTTTTCAAAAATTTTCTCCTTTTTTTTTTCTTTTTGTTTTCAGCGCTTCCTGTTTTCCACTATGTCAGTGGTTCTTATCCTGTGGGTCGCAACCCACAGGAACTGTATTAAAGGGCCGTGGCAGTAGTAAGGTTGAGAACCACTGCCCTATATGATGCTGCAAGACTATTGTACATTTTCTGCCATAGGCCTAAAACTTCACATTTTTTTTTTATTGGATAATGGTGTTAGAAACCAAAATTTGCATACTAAGTATGCTAGTTGCTTGGAATCTCATTACATCTGTTAGCCAAAAGAAAAAGGAAATATAAGTGAGTATTTTAACTTATGTATATATGTGTATGTATATATATATATATGTATGTATATATATATATATACACACATGTATTTATAAATATTTATCTATGTAACCAAAACTGTCCCTATTAAACTAAACATGAATTCATACTGATGTCTCCAAGACTAATTCATTACCACATTAATCTTCCTAACCTGTTTCCCTTGCTTAATTATAAATTACCTTATAAGTTTCCAACTTCTTACATTTAGAAACATGACTACATTGTTTCTCATTCACTTAATTATTCACCTAATTATTCCTTTCCTTCATAGCTTTATATCAGCATTGTAAACTTGTACCCTGGCTAGAAATAGCATTGTCAACTAGAATAAAGTATTTATATAATTGGTTTTTAGCCTTTACTTTTATAGATTCCACTCATTTTCAATGTACTTAAAGCAACACTTTTTACCCACCTACCCAAGTGAACTTGTTTTGTGCACTTTTAGTAAAATTAGATTATTTTGTTATAGTCTGGATTACTTCTTGAGAGGCCCTGATCTCCTAAATGATTTTTTAAACTTAATTTCTATTAGATCATAACTGTATACATTTATGGGGTACAATGTGATGATCTGATATTCAACGTGGAATGCTTAAATTAACATAACCATCACCTCACATACTTATTTTTGTGGTAAGACATTTGTAATGTACTCTTCACTGTTTTTAAATATACCCTTGCATTGTGTATATTAGGTAAGATCCCTCCAAATATCCTCCCTCCACTTGCCCTCCCACCTCCCCTCCCCTCCCCTTTCATCTTTTGTGTTTACCTGGATGGAGCTGGAACATATTCTTCTTAGTAAATTATCTCAAGAATGGGAAAAAAGTATCCAATGTACTATTATAAAACCAATATATAAACACTCCTAAATGATTTTTAAATGTTACATCTTTGTAAGGTTTAATCTTATTACAGGGAAGTTCGTTAGGTTTTTACAAATGTTTGTGGTGTTATACATTTTCCATTTTGGTATCTCATAGAAAAGTTTCACTGACCTGCAGAAAAGCCTATGTGCTTTTCCTGGAACCCTTCTTCCTGCTCCATCCTCTGTCAATAGGCGCTCTTTTGTTGTTTTTGGAGTCTTACCTTTTTGTGTCATATTACTGGAATTAGACAGTAAGTAGCCTTAACTTTCTTCTTTCATTTGGCAACAGGCATTTAAAGTTCATCCATATCATTTTGTGGCTCGATATGTCACAATCTCTGTTTCTAATCAGCATATTAAACTTCACAGTGAAGTGAGTATTGATAGATTTGGATTAATATCTACCTTTTTACGAACTGGTTTCTATTCACGTGCTTGTTTTTTGTTTCTAGCTTTTCCTTTTATTTCTTTCTTTGGTTTTTATCGAACATGTTACATAATTTTATTTTATCTTTTCCATTTTCATACGTAGGCCACTATGAAAGTTTTGAGACAAGCTGTGTTACGATCCATTGTTTAACCTCCTAGAAGCACAGTCTGCAGTGTCCTTGCTGATTCACCTGTGCAGGTTTCAGCTTGCTCGGCTTATTGGTGTTGCTGGGAGGCCTTTATCTGTTTCTGCCCATGCAGATTTTATGTTTCTCGATTTTCGTGTATGTCATAACTTTCATTGTGACCCACATGTCAGTGATAGTTCTTTAAAAAAAAATTAGTGGTTTCTCTAAAAAAAAAAAATCACAGTATAATTTTTTAAATTAATCCAAAGTTCCCTTCAAATAACAATAATTGTGTAGGGGCCAAGGCTGTTACCTTCTCAACTCTTGTGGAAAAATCACTCATAATAAGGCAGATTAGTACGAGAAAGGGATTACAAATTTATTTAGCATGCACACAGGGAGAATTACAGTATGATTGCTCAGTATTCTAATGGCGTTCAGAAGGGTATACATACTCTTGAGATTTCAGAAAGAATGAGAGGTTGAATCCTGGCAAACATGTTGTGGATTAGGGAGAAGAAGAATTCTACTGAGGGGCAACACATGATTATTTCCGGGGAGAATTATTAGCCAGGGAATAGACTTTATTGTGTTAATAATTTTCTTGGAATTTAAATGATCCTTGGAGACATTCATTACGTTGTGAAGGGGGCTGCTCAGGCATGGTTACATTCTTGATCTTGTTTCCCAGGATGAATGTTGAGACAGCATGTAGGTTACAATTGTTTTCTTTGGTGAGTACTTCCCATCTTTCAGTAGTTAGGAATAAAATCTTTTCTAAAGCCTGCTGATCTCTAAGGCGTTTCAATTCAAAATACACATTTTAGCAGAGAGTCATATTTTGGGGTGGAATACACTGTGTGTATGTAGTGAAGGTATATTACAAAAGAGTATGTACTCAATTTCCTCTCCCATGGCCTTGTCATACTTCATTTCCTTTATTTCTAGGCCTAATCCGTTGAATACTTTGTTAGTATTATTACCATTAACAAATAACTTCATTTTTGATCATAAGAATAAGAAAAATAAAACTATGTTTTTCTTCAATTATCCCTTCATTGATGCTTTTCAGATCTTTAAGTAGATCCAAGTTTCACATCTATATCATTATTTTGTCTAAGAAGAGACTATTTCTTAGAGGACAATGCTGCTGGCGGTGAATTTCCTTAGTTTTTCTTTGTTTGTTTGTTTGAAAAAGACTTTATTTCTCCTCACCTTCAAGAGGATAATTCTGCTAGTTATAAAATTCTAGGTTTGTGATTTTTCTTTCAACACTTTCCATACTTCACTGTTTTCTTGATTATATCCACTGTGAATCCTATCCTTGTTCCTCTATAAGTAAATTATCTTCAGCCTTTGGTTTCTTTCGATACTTTTTGTTTTTGTTTTTGTCTTTTTGCAGTTTCACTAGCATATACCTAAGTATATGTGTGTGTGTGTGTATATATATATATATATATATTTTTTTTTTTTTTCTTTTTTTGAGACAGAGTCTCACTTTTGACACCCATGGTAGAGCGCCATGGTGTCATAGCTCACAGCAACCTCAAACTCGGGCTCAAATGATTCTCTTGCCTCAACCTCCCAAGTAGCTGGGACTACAATACACATCAGAACAACTGAATGTTTTTAGAGATGGGGTCTCACTCTTGCTCAGGCTGATCTTGAACCCCTGAGCTCAAGTGATCCACTTGCCTTGGCCTTCCAGAGTGCTAGGGTTACCGGTGTGCACCAGCTTGGTATTCTTGAGCTTCCCAGACATGTGGTTTGTTGACTGTCGTGATTTAAGAGACATTCTGGGTGATTAGTACTTCACTCATTTCTTTACCTCCTTTCTCACTTTCTTCCTTCGGCTGCATCAATTACGTGTAGGTTACACCTTTTTAAATTGAAATTGTCTTAGTTGTTCCATAGTTCTAATTCTTTTTTTTTTCTGTTGCATTTCAGTGAAAATGTTTCTACTGACCTATAGTCCAACTTATTTATCCTTTCCCTAATTATGTCCAATTCTATGAGCCTATCAAAGATATTCTTAATTCCTTTTACAGTATTTTGATTTGGATGCTATCTTTTGATTCTTTGAGTTTCTACCATAATCACAGTTATTTTATCTGTCATGATTTCAATACCATGTTTGAGTCTGGGTCTCATGCTTATTTTGTCTTTGCTTAGAACATCTCTCTCTCTCTCCTTCCTTCCTTCCTTCCTTCCTTCCTTCCTTCCTTCCTTCCTTCTTTCCTTCCTTCCTTCCTTCTACTCTTTAATTTTTGTCTTCTGGCATAACTTTAGTTTTTGATTGAATGCCTATAATAATATATAAAATAATAGGAACTTTATTTCCTTAGTTGGAGATTTTAGATTAATTTGGCTGTTTTTAATTTTTGCTATAGATACCAGAAACATCAAATTGCTCCAAGTGCTTTTTTAACTTTTTGTCTCTCTTAAAAGTCTTTGGGCTTCCCTAAGATCTCTTTCTTAACGTCTGCGTTGTATAGATTTTTCAGCTGTAATTTACTGTTATCACATTGGAGTTCTTTGTTGTGGTGGTAAAGAGTCTAGGAGAGGATCCATTCTATATAATCCTATGACTAAATCTTAGTCTTCTACTGGGCCTGTGTGATCCCAAGTATTTCTTTGCTTTTTTTCCTCTTAGGTGAAGTGATGGCAGGGGCTGTTCTTAGGGAAATGTACCTCCTGCAGCTGCAGCACTGATGATGCTCTGGTAAAAATCTTTTCCAGTAGAGATTAAGCCTCTGTTACTTAGAATACTCTGGGCATAGTCTAAATGATTTCCTTCCTCTTTCTCTGTCAGAGCCACACAGCCATCTTCCTTGGCAATCCATTGTGAGATCTTTGAGGTAAGCCTACACGTTTCTATACTATCTCACTCACACCCTCGTTCCTACTTAACCTGCAGCAGTGTGTCAGAATCACCAAGTGTTCCTACCAGCTTATGGCTCCAGCAGCCTCCACTCCTGGTAAGCAGATTTTGATTGTGATTCTCTGAATGCATTTGCCATTCCAGATTACAGTGTAGTGGTTTGTTCTTTGCCAGGTCCAGGAAAAAATGTTTGTTTTCATTTTGTTTAACTTCTTTCTTAGTGTTAGGAGGGGAATGATGACTGCCAGATCTTCACGTCAGAGCCGAAAATGGACATCTTCAACCCTCTTTTTTACTATTTATCAAATATGAGTCCAAGGCTACCACGTTAACAATATAAAGGTTTAATGCAATGCTTGGGACAGGGTAATTACTTATTAAATATTAAGTTTTCCCTTTGTATATTTGTATATATGTGTGTATATGTACGTGTGTGTGTTATATATATATAAAGAGATATATAAAGATAAAGTTCTATTTTTGATGTAGTGGTGGTATCTCCTATACTGAACCATTACCTCTTGCAACATAGTAGTTTCCTCTCATGTTATAAGTGTCAGATGTACTTACCTTACATTGTTGATGTTTCTGTTATGTATCCAATGATTTTTTTTCTTGTCCTTAGGACATATCTTATGGTAGGCATTAACTCTGACATGTTAAACCAAATTGCATCTGATATTGTTTTGATATTATTTTCAGTTTTATTTTTCTCTCTTCAATTCAAGGCTGCATTTAAAATGGTACTAAATCCAAATAAATTAAACAAATGAAAACTGATTATCATAATTCAAAGTAAACTCTCTTTCTCTGCAACCCTCCCTCCTTGATTAATTATAATAAAGTGAACTTGCTGCTGTATAAGTCTCTGAAACTACTCGTGTAACTATCAGTCACGGCCTTACAGGCACCAACATGAAGAGCTATTGCCATAGTGAATGATACACTGAAAAAGGTTTATTCCAGACTACAATAACAATGTAACAAAGGTTAGATTTCTAAAAATGAATAACATCATCTGTTATTCTGCTCATCTGTGAGTAAAGGACAATTTGTAATTCTTTTTAATAATCTTTACACACAGTAAACTTTGATTCTCAAGGAATGACCTAAAATATTCACTGGTAGTTGAGAATTGTGTGTGTGGTAATATACACACACATAAAATAAATACCAAAATAAATAAGTTAAAAAATGATCTGTACAGTTAGAATAAATATATGTATAAACTGGTTAATAAGAGCATACTACTGTGGAAAATTATATCAATATTATCTTAAAAACACATGTAAATAAGAAAGATAATATGATGAAGTAAGTAATTTAAATACTACTGAAGATACTTATAAAAGCTCCATTAATCTTTCAAGACTCTGTCACTCCACATGAAGAGATTTTCAGAATCTTCTAAGCAAGGTGTGCTTTAAAGTATCCCCGAGTAAGAAATCATGGACATGGGTTCTGTTGTGAACTGACTTAGATTTTAGACACATCAGTCATGTTCTTATTTTGAAAAGTGATCTAGATGAGATTTATGGTTTAATTGAACTGCGAAAGACATTCCTGCTTCTACTTTCTGTTTCCATGTTCAGATTCAGCTCTTCGTGTTGAATCTTAAGGAAGGGAAACAAATGATATGGACTTGGTTGTAAGGAGTGGAAAATATTAATACATTCTTAGACATGTTCAAAAGCTCGTATAACTCATAAGATTAAGTAGAAAAAGAGAGGTAAAGGAATGGGATCACACTTTGACTGAAAAAACCATACATTGAAAATTAAGACCTACATACTTTGGTTTAAAAAAAAATCCGTAGATACTTAATTTAAAGATAACATTCTTTTCCCTTGTTTCTACCTACTTATTTATTGACACTTTATATTATTATTAATAAAAAAATTTCTCTCTCATTCAGGTCAGCATGCAAAACAGGTTTACAGTGTGTCGCAGTTCCTCTCTGAGTTTGCATCCCAATATTATACAAGGATATTTATTAATAAAGAATCATTCTACAACAGAGATCTATACTACAAATGCAAAACAAGTCTTTATTATTGTGAATTCATCCATGATCAGTATTAGTGAGAGTTAAATAGAATGAGCATGGTCTTTCAAAGTGATTTGGTTTGGGTTAATGATTGTCACCAATATTATGAAGTCTTAAGGATTTCTCTCTCATCCTGTACTCTCAGTTTTAAATTGGAACTTATTATCTTAATAAAGAGGCTGGTTGTGAGGATTAATGAGATAAGTAAACCAATGGTTTTGGTCCACATGAATGAATAGTCATGACAATTTTAAGGGCTGCAATGATGAGCAGCAAAGATGATTATCTTTTGATCTATCATTGAAAATTTTATTAATCTAAGTACTAAACGTAGGTCTGTCCTTTTTCTCAGTAGAGTGGATGAACCCACATAATGCATCTCAGGAAATTAAAAGTATGTTTTCAGAGAATGAATGAGAGAGAATTTCTGTTTTTTTTAAATGTGCATCATTTGTAATATATGTTAAATTTTATGGAGTGGAGAGGTTATTTCTTACAGCCCCATTGTTCTAAAGATGAAAAAAACAAGGTCATGCATCATTCATTCATACAGAAAGTATTACTGAGGGCTCATTTAAATGCTACTGAGTCACCCATGACCAAGGAATGAGAGAATGAAGGAGACTCTCTATACTTATTCTCAAATAGCTTGTACTCTAGTGGAATTAAGAGAGATTAAACAAAGCAGACAACAAATACTTGACCCGTAGACGTTCTGGTGTTTTCATGGTTATACAGTTCAAGAACTCAATTCAGATGTTTCCACTTTTAAGTAGAGGCCTAGACATAATTTGCTGCACATTTGGATATTCCAAATTTTGTTTTTTTGTGAAAATATTTTCACATTTTTCCCTAGCAATTGAGTCTTAAGTTGTATAACTTAAATATATTATGCTAATCAAATGATATGTCAGTTACATTTATCATGTTTTCTTGATTCTATCCCATGATGAATAATGCAACCTAAAATATTTCAGCGTAATTATTGGTGCTTGTGTAACTGAATCATTAAAATATTCCAAATGAGACTTTATGCAAATGTACTATTCAACAAGCCTTGTGTGGATCTATAAATTTATTTAATATGTGGCTTATGTTATTGGGCTACCTAATACGTAAATCAGCAACTCTTATACTGACATAAATTAAGAGTTAAATAGTACATTTTACTCTTAAATATACTTTCTAATGCAAATTAATAGGTAAATAACATGATTACTCTTCTTAATACATACTGATAGAAATAATATGCTGTAAGTGAAAAATATGATCATCATAGTAACACTAACCTATACTCACCTGGCAATATGTTTCAATTCACCTGGCCCTAGTTTAGCACTTTACATTAATAAAGTCTATTAGCTCATCTAATACCCACTTTAGCATTTGAAGTATATGCTTTATTAGTCCCATGTATAGATAAAGAAAATTAAAAAAATAAAGCTTAAAATAACTTGGCTTAGATTGTACCTCTAATCAGAATGCTAAGTAAAATATATGATAGCTCATCTCATACAGACAAGAAGAACTACAGGTATTTCAGAAGGAGTAATTATGAGACAGAAAGATGAAGAAAATTGTTATAGGGTTTTTACCTTGAGTCAGGGTACAAAAAGTAGAGAGTACAAAAAAGCCCCAAAATTCAGAGGAAGGAGAATTTGTTCTACAGAGCTACGAGTGAAATAACATGCAAACTATTATTTGAGTAAAGTCAAGAGAAAACGAACATGGAATTTGTTTTCCATAGAATAATGGTTGGAAACATTCCTAGGATGGTAAATTGGTGGACTTAATGAGGCAAAGATATTTTTTCCTTATTGGTTTCTTGCTTGTAAAAGACATCCACAACTATGTCTTATCCCATCTTGTAAAGTATCTTTGCCTATTTTAAATTCTATTTGAAACTAGAAAGTCATCTCTTGGTTTGACAATGTGTACTTGGACCTAGGAGAGCATAGTTCGCACACTCAGTACTCTTCATGCTGCTTTCATAGATACGCCTGTCAAGGTAGAACGAAATAACCATTTTTATATATGTGTGTGTGTGTTTCACAAAAGCTACAGAGTAAATCTGGACTCTTATTTGTCATAAGAAATCGGAGAGAGACAGATCTTTAAATTTCATCTCTGACTTTACATTCAAGATAAAAATTGACCAATACGTTCCACCCTATCCAGTATCATAGAACCTTCACATAAAACATGTTACTAAGGGGCGGCACCTGTGGCTCAAAGGAGCAGGGCACTGGCCCCATATGCCGGAGGTGGTGGGTTCAAACCCTGCCCCGGCCAAAACCTGCAAAAAAAAAAAAAAAAAAGAAATACATGTTATTAAAGCAAGGAGTAAAATAATGGAGATCTGATACCAAATATTTGAACTGATATTGCTACCTTTATGCTGCATTCAATCTAAAATCTTTTGGCTTTACAAAGTTCTCAATATTGAAAGGAAAAAGAAAATACCAAAAAAAAAAAAAAAAAAAAAACCCCAAAAAAACAACCCACACCCCCAAAACACACTTACTGGTTTTCATTGATTTTGAGAAACTCAATTAAATCCACTTAAATGCATCTCTTGCCTTAGCTGGATAAACTTAGTGCTAATGTGTCTCATCAAAGGTAAATACTGCACAAATCCTTAATCATCTCATTTTTCTGTGTTTTTGTAGTCCTTTACATTTTAAGTCTTTCTTATCTTTTTACTGCAGGGCAATACAAACTGAGACACTTCTTTAGACAAAAGCAAAATTCCCTATGCTATATAGTGGTTGTGCAGAAGCCAAATTGTCTTGTAATTTCTCACCTTCCTAATATTTGGAAGGTTTCCATTTTTTTCCCTCTTTGTTGTTTGGTGTATTTTTAGTGTACTTCCTTGGTTTCTTGTGTTTAAAAGGAAATTTATTCTTATGCTTCTTAAGAATATGAGACATAAAAGCATAGTTATAAAATCTTTGCAGAATAAAAAGTGGTACTTAAATACTTAATAATAATTAATAATTCTGTAGCTCAGAGAAATAAAAGAGAACTTCAAGCACATACTTCTAAGTGAATTATCATCCCTGTCTAGACCTTTTTAAATAGATGGAAACTTTGAATTCCTGTTAGGCTAGAGAGAAATGAAAACATCATGAAACATCAATGTAAAAGTCATAGTATAAATAAGAAAAAAAAAAAAAAAACAGCAGCAACAACAGTGATAAAACATCTCTACCTCAGATGAGAAAAATTGGGAAATGTATATTTATTATTTGAATAGATGTACATAGCATTTTACTTTAAAATGTTTTTGTAATGACTTTACACACTTTGGGAAGTTTAAGTTGTTCTACTGAGGCATAATAGTTAAAAACAATAATCTAGAAACATCTGTGTCATAGGGAAATACATTGACGAATAGTAGGAAACAAATAAAAGACCTGATTTTTTTTTTAACCTCTAAGCATTGGTAACTGAAATGTTTGGTAACTGTAGAATAACTACCTTATTCTCAGAATCTGTCCACATAGAATATTCTGGACCCAGAGAAGGCTGAAGGAAAACACAAGAAAGTGAGGGCAGCTAATGTGCTCACAAGATAAACAAGAGCCGCATTAATTAAAATGAAGCATAATTACATATGCTTTATTATACCTCACGTTAAAATTTGATTTGCAACATAGGGTCTATGTGACTGTTTTACAATAAATTGTCAATATAGAACAAATGCTATGTGAAAAATCTAGGTATATATTCAATATATAAATATGGTTAACTTCTCAGGTGAGAAAATCTTTTTCAAGGGGGGAATTTCTTTTTTTTTCCCCCTTTTTTTGTTTGGGATTTATTGAGAATACTAAGAATTAGGTTACACTGATTGCATTTGTTAGAGAAAGTCCTTCTTATAATTGTGTCTTGCCCCCAAGAAGTGTGCCATACTCCGTGAATCCCCAACTCTCTCCATCCTCCCCTCTCCCCGTGCCTTTATTTCCCTAGACCTCACCCCCTGTATCAGCTCATCTACTGCCTTCATATTAGAATTGAATACATTAGAGTCTTGCTTCTCTGTTCTTGTAATGCTTTACTGGGAAGAAAGTGTTCCACCTCCATCCAGGTTAATACAAAAGATGTAAAGTCTTCACCTTTTAATGGCCGAATAGTATTCCATAATATACATATCCCACAGCTTGTTAATCTTTTCCTGGGTTGGTGGGCATTTAGGCTATTTCCACGTTTTGGCAATTATAAATTGAGCTGTGATAAACAATCTGGTGCAAATTTCCTTACCTTTTACCTCCTACCTTTTTTCTTCTGGGTAGATACCCAGTAATGGGGTTGTAGAATTTAAAATGGGAGGTCTAATGTGAGTTCTCTGAGGGTTTTCTATACTTCCTTCCAAAAAGGTTGTATTAGTATGCAGTCTCACCTGCAGTGTAAAAGTGTCCCTTCTCTCCACATCCACGCCAGCAACTGCAGCTTTGAGACTTTGTGATGTGGGCCATTCTCACTGGGGCTGAGAAAATCTTATAAACATTTTTATTAAAATAAAACAAGTAAAATATCTCCTTTATACTTTATTTATTTTAATTAAAAATATGAACATCTTATCTTTTTAAAAATTGATGGTATGTTGAGCATTTCAAAAATTACTGTGCATGGTTATTCAGTTTCTATTATTCTTATTTGTACTAGAAAAAGGTATATGTACATTACAGTGTGTCAGTAATTGGAATGAGATAAAGAGAAATACAAGTAACTAATACCTAATAGATGGTTTTAGTTAGCTGACAGCAGCTCTTAATAGTAAAAAGATGTAAGGTCAGATTCTTTTAGTACTTTAACTACAATTCAAACAAATATTATATTTATACCATCATTATATTTCTTTACAAATGCTATGTATTTGAATAGCTATATTTAACAGATTAATGTAGATATCTTATTTGATGCTTTTAGAAAATAAAGATAAATTCTTAGACACAGCAAAATAAACTGTGCATGTTAAAATATTTCTTCCTCCTATCACCTGTATTGAAGTGATAAAGGAAAAGATTTAGGATCATAAAAGGAATAATCATAAAGGCAAGGTCCTAATTTACTTCCCAGTTTTATTTCAACTTAGTTCTTCATTGCTACAAGGCATAAAAGTTATTGAATTTTACTACATTGACCTCACACTAGTTTCCTATCAAGCAGAATATCAATGGAACACCTCTGCTGAGCTCCCTACATGAAATTGTCCTTTTGTATGTCTCATAATCGGTGGCGATGTGGCCAAGCATCTGGTGGTGACAAGCAGACGTCTTTGATTTATTGGCTAATATCACTGCTTGTTAGTGGATGGTTGAGCAGGAGACTAAAAGAGCATAAAATCAGAGAGAATAAATTATGAAGGCACCGAACTGTGCCATTATAAACCCTTCCTTGTCACAGCTGTGACATCTTATAGGAAATGGAGGATGACAGCAGTGTTCATTCTTCAAAGGGCCAATACCTTCCACTTGTGATCCTGACAATAAATAAATAAATAAATAAATAAAGTGACCTAACCATATAAGCAAGTCAGCACTCAAATAGGAAATGCGTTCCCCTCAATAGAGCTCTTGGATTCCCATTTTCTTCTACTCCAAAGTGAAGCAGAACAAAGCTGGCTTCGATTAAAAACATACACTGGGAGGGCTCCAGGATATGAACCACATCAGCTACATGTGCTAGAATATGGAAAATTCAGAAGGTGAACTTACACTGCATTTCTTTTGTCTTTCGTTACCTTGAAAAGGTTATTTTGATTTGGTTAGCCAAATTCTGTTTTAGTGGGTGAATTTAGCCAAGTCATTCATACTATTAAACAAAATTTGGGATAGGTAAACATTTTCTATATTGCCTGATTTCAGTTAGTATTTGGGAAAAATAATGTTCTAGAGTAATTGGACATTTTAAACCAATGTTTAGAGTTACTTTAATATGTTAAAATCATGACAATGCATCTCAAAATAAAAATGTATTAAAAATATATAGTAGTAAGAAAAATAACTCTGCAAGGTAGTACAGTGTTCCACATCTAAAAACTTGGAATAGGTCCTTAGATTTCTGTCTTCTAATATATTACAGCTAACAAAAAATGAGCTAGGTTTCTTTGAAAGAACAGTATTTTATATTGAGAATTTAATGTTTTAAAAATTACTGAATTTAAGTAAATCAAAGAAAAGACAAAGTAAATAAATGTATCCATCATTTTCACAGAAGCTATTTTATCTGCACATTTCATTTATTAATTTCAAGAGTCACCAAAGGATAATTTTTAGTTCATTCTTAAGTATGTTCTTTACTGGGAAATGATAATGGAAAGGTATTATAAGACAAAGTCCAGCATTGTCCAGCACATATTCGGAGAACCACAGAAAAATCGGTGTGGACAATGAAAGAATGTGTGAGAAGGAAGGGTGGGAGGCAAGCCTACCGAGAGGTTGGGGATGGAAGTGAGAGGATTTGTCTGACATGAAGCAGGGTCGAATAATTTATATTCTACCCCATCTTAGAAAGGGCTTTTTACTTATTACAGAGACACATAAAATACAGTAAAATGCAATAAATTAAAAGTAGGTTTTAAAAAGAAAATGACAATATGAAAATGAAACCAAGACTAGAGCTTCTTTATTATTCTAAAAATGTTTTTTTTTTTTCAATTATGCTCAAGGCCTCTTATCAGCCACCATGAAAAGAGAAACTGTATTAACTATAGTTTAAAACATCCTCAATATTGATTGCAAGAGGGAAAAAAAGGAGGATTTCGTACAACTTTTTTATTGGTGTGTAATATATTCTTCTTGGTCACACCAAAGAGCTGAATTTAGACAAAGTACTTCCATGGGGATGGAGTGCAGCAGGTATTACTTAAAATATTGACTACGTAAGTCTGAAAGTTTATTGTCTTTGGGTAGAGTTAACCCTGTTTCCTTGAGTAGAGTGATAAGTTTAACTGCAAGTAAGTCTAAAATTTTCTCAAAATATTTTCAACTATATATAAAAAAATAATCTTTCTACTTACTTTTTAATTTATTTTTCATGTGTGAACATACCTGGATGGGTTTTTGCTCAAGTTGGAGAAATATTGCATACATAATGAAATAAAGTAATATGATCATGCAGCATTTAGCAAATTTACTTTTGTGCAACCCTTTTAAAAAATGGTCTTCCAGGAAAACTCAGATCAAGGTTCAATGACAAGCCTTTGTAACTCCTGATTGACAAAAAAGTGTGTTCTTATGATTAGAACAAGAAAGAACAACTTTACTTATGGCCCTTAAATCAATAGGATCAGGGGAGGATTCTCCTAACTACAGGTATTGATTTAGAATAGATCTGCTATTCACACTGCAACACCTTGCAGCTTGACCCAAGAGTAGTGGCCAGAATGTTTTGTTTGTGTGCAATGGATAATGATTCTACAATTTAAGACTGGGAAGGGCAACACTTCCAATCATATTACAGATGTGAGTCTGGAGCCTCAGTGTTCTCTAAAAGCAAAGGAGATTAACTTGGAAGATTTTGAGAGTACAAGTGCCCAAATAAGTTGAATATAAGGGAATCTTGACTGTGAGCTTGATTACAAGGGGCTATAATATTTACCATAGATGCACACTCAAGTAAAAAGAAATATAGAAAACTAAAACCCAATATGGCTACATGGAGAAAACACCAGAAAAACAATTTGGACTCACAATATTTGGGATGGAATCTTCTTGCTTCCATCTTGATCTGATCTTCTAAAATATGCCGAAGCTATCCTAGACACCCCCCCAAAAAATGTATATACATTATAAGTACTGTTATCTATGTATTATATATTATATAATGTATATGTTTTGAGCACCTCTGGTAATTGCAAAAGTTAAATGTGACTTGCATTCATCTTTTGTTATTGGTATATATTATTAGAATTTTAATTCATTTCTCTATATTCTTAAAATGTGTATACATTTTTTGGCACCTTCTGTATTTCTCTGAATATCAGTAACATTGTATAAAGTTTAGTGTTATCATAGTTATAAATAATATATAAACCAAGTGTCAATATAAAGCTTTATTTGAATGCTCATTTTGCTTATAAAATCTATAGAATATTTTGCCCATAGAATTCATAGATAATCTGGACTATACCCAATTCTCTGGACAGTTCCCCAAACAATGCTTAAGACTGTATTTCTACTTCCTGGTGATTCTCTTCTGCCTCTTTTAGATTTAATTACTGGCTTTATAGATTTAATTTTTAAAAGTAACTTACCTTGAGTATAATTATATCATAATCAATTCATTCAGAATTTTTAAATCATGGATACTAACAAAGTCATTTTGTGATTTTATTACTATATACTACATGCATATCTATAAATATTACTGGATTGTAAGCATTTTACCCATTATTTTAACTTATTATAAAAGAACTGATCTATAAAATGATTTATACATACATAAATAAACATACACATAAACCTGCATATAGTATGTAAAACATTTAAATGCCAAATTATAAATTTTACATTTTTATATAATTTATGCATAATACATATTTATACATAATAATATTCCTTAAGTATATAAATCTGAGTACATAGACTAGTGCCATATACTATGAAAAGTGGTTTATATACATTATTTTGATTAATCTTCACAAAGTATCTGAAAGATTAATATTTTGATAGTTCAAAAATATGAAATATCTAGCTAATAAGTAAAAGAGTTCAGATTCATATTTGGTTCTTTTAAATTTAAAGTACAAGTCTTTGTTTTTGTTTTGTTTTTATTGAGTATATTGTCCTTTAACCAATAATGAATTGATTTCATTATTCAATTCATTATTAAGACAAAGACCTAAAATGTTATTTTTTCCAATGTATCAATAATCCAACTTCAAAAAAGAAGTCTTGCATGACAGTTGTGAAATTCTGTCTTGGATTTAGCTGACATTTCCTCTCAAGGTTTTCTGTGATTATCAAGATTCTATTGGAATATTGCTTATTTTCAAGTTTTGACTTCCTCTCTTAAACATTTCCGTTTTTCAGGTATATGGAAAATGCACATGAATATTTCCTGTACTGGATGTTATCCAATCTTTGATAGAATATAAGTGTGTATTTCCTTTATGTGAAAAGGAAAAATCTTGTCTATAATACATCTCAACAATCCAAAGAGCATTCTCAACATTTTCATTTGTAATGAGAGAGCATCGGAAATACATATCTTCAAATAACACGATTCTTGGCATTGATGAAAGCCGCATTAAAGACCCAGGCACCTTTCCTATCAGGCTGGCCTTATTTGGATGGAGGTAGCTTTGCAATTAAAACATTATTGAGGCGAATTCTCAGTGGCTCAGCACTAGACACTTCTTACACACTCGAGTGGGTACAAGTGTAGCCATGCGCAGCCATGTGTGGTGAATCTGTCAGAACTAACAGCAGGGGCTCTGATAAGAGTTCTCCATCAGTAAGCTTGCTTGATAGCTCAAGGTCTCTGAAATGTTATCATAAGCAGCAGCCAATAGTCTGTTCATATTATCTTCAGTGCGTGTTTTCCTAACTTTCCACAGGTTTATACTGTCTTGGTCATCTGTGATCATGTTGGAGTTTAAACCTACCCCAGGCCATTTTCACATTGAAGTGTTTGCTTTGCTTTGATGAAAGAAAGCAAGAAATGTCATATGTGAAGGGATATAGGAAACTATTTTCCAAATCGAATAGTATGTTATGTGAGAGTAAGAAACAGGTTTACTATCTCCATTCCCATTAAGTAACCATAGCACACAAGCTCATATTTTAAAAGATCAAGAAATTAACTTCAAAGTCTTAATGCTAGACTTCTCCAGTCTCTTCTTGAATGTTTTTTCTAACCTCAACTTAAGCAAGTCTCTACACTAACTTCCGACAATGCCTCTACTTTCTTCAGACAACTCAGTTTGCATCTCCTTACCATACCTCTAATAGTGATATTTCCGGGCCCGTTACCATAATCTAATCTATATCAATATACCCTTGAGAAAGAATCACTAAAAGTTATTTATTCATAAATTTTCTTCTGGCCTAAGATCATAGACTTTGCCTACAATTCTGAGGAAAGGTAATACATCTCACTCATCATTCCTATAATTTTAAAGACTAACCCATCACACTCAAATTCACCTTACTTAAGAAGGAGATTATTTTCTTTCTTTCTTTTTCCTTTTTTTTTTTTTTTTTTTTTTGCTAGTCTGTGGCCAATGTGGAGTAGTTTAATCTTTTTTTATTTTATTGTTAAATCAGAGCTGTGAACATTCATGCAATCGCCTGTACCCATTCTAAGATGCACCATAGATGTGGCCCCACTCATTATCCTCCCTCCACCAAAACCTCCCCCCTCCCTTCCCCTTCCTTGGCCCTTTCCCCATAGTCTTGTGCTATAGTTGGGTTATAGCCTTCATGTGAAA
>CAUYPK010102363.1:0-14601 GCA_963574355.1 Loris lydekkerianus | reverse complement strand
CATAATTGCTAAGTCATGGAAAAAGCCCTAGTACCCATCAATCCATGAATGGATTAATAAATTGTGGTACATGTACACCATGGAATATTATGCAGCCTTAAAGAAAGATGGTGACTTTACCTCTTTCATGTTTACATGGATGGAGCTGGAACATATTCTTCTTAGTAAAGTATCTCAAGAATGGAAGAAAAAGTATCCAATGTACTCAGTCCTACTATGAAACTAATTTATAGCTTTCATAACCTAATTATAACCTCAGAATATGGGGTAGGGAGAGAGGGAAGGGAGGGGGTGGGGGAGGATGGGCAGAGGGAGGATGTATTGGTGGGACCACACCTATGGTGCATCATACAAGGGTACATGTGAAACTTACTAAATGTAGAATATAAATGTTTTAACACAATAACTAAGAAAATGCCAGGAAGGCTATGTTAACCAGTGTGATAAAAATATGTCAAATAATATATAAAACCAGTGTATGGTGCCCCATGATTGCAGTAATGTACACATCTATGATTTAATAATAACAAAAATAAAAATAAAAGAAAACAGGTAACCACAAGGAAAAATATACAATCAGATCCCCTTCTATATCAAAATAAACTGTGTGGATTAAAGACATAAATAAATAAATAAATAAATAAATAACATTTTAAAAAAGAAAAACTATATGAGGTCATACTAGAGAATGATAGGCCCCTAATCCAATGACTGGGGTCTTTATAAACAGAGGAAATTGGATATAGAATTGGATACCAGGAGAACACCATGTAAAGACTGGATTTATGCTGTTCCCAGCCGTGAAATGCCAAAGACTGCCAGCAAACTACCAGAAGCTAGGAAAGGGGCATGAAATGGCTTTTCTGTGACACCATTCATAAGGAACCAACCTTGCTAACCCCTTGATTTTAGACTTCTGGCCACCAGAACTCTGAGATAATAAAATACTGTTGTTTAAAAAAAAATTAGTTTGGACTTCATTCTGTTACCCATGTAGGATATTTGAACAGGGGAGTGATGTGATCAGAGCTTATATAATCAGATCTTACTTTAGATTTTTTAAATATTACGAAGTCTCAAATCTTTTGTCCAAACTCCACAGTAATTCGCCTGTTAGTAGTGTAAATATATAGTATAAAGACATTTATTAATTTTGGTACCTTTTGGCATGCTCTAATTCGACAGCTTTGAACTTGTGAAATTAAACCTGTACTGTAAATAGTGTGCACTTTGATAACTTACAGTTTTGTAGCAACTTAATTGGCCCTTCCACCCAGCCTACTATTCTGTCGATCTGTGCCTCTAAGTCTAAAGTTCTTGTTGTTTTTCCTTCCCAAATAAATATTGCTCTAAAGGTCAGGTAGCTTAGATTACCAGGCTGCTGCTGTCAAACTGAAAGTGTTGTGTCTAGCCTGAATTATAATCTTACAGTCCCTAGAATATTCCAAAAGAATCAGAAAGATTTATGACATATAAAGCTAGGTAAAGTTATTCTCACTAAAGTGTTATGAACTTTTTTCCATTTTCATGTATGTATCTCCTTTGATAAAATGAGAAGGAATACGTTGCTCGTAAATACGGCAAAGTACAAGGTGTCCCCAAAGTTGTCATACATAGGGAAAATAGGAAATTGCAGGTAAATGTACCTTTATTTACAAAATACTCTTTACAAAATAGTCTGTATGTGATGGTCACCCCTTTGTATAATTTTGTAATGATATTTTGTAAATAAGGGTATATTTTGCTACAATTTCCCATTTTCCTTCTGTTTGGTGACTTTGGGGACACACTGTCCCATACTCAAGATAATTCGCTTATGTAAGTGGAATTTGTATTAAGAGACACTGCTACTTAGTTTTATTCCTACAGCTTTTAGGAACAGAGATCTAAATGAATTTGTGATAAGAGCTAGGAGAATAGCAGTCTGTCTATTTTCATCTGGAAAATTTGTCTAGGATTTTATATACCTGGAATATCAAAGTATGTGCTGATCTGTGTTCATGTCTAGATCTTATACAAACCTTTGTAACATGTGAATGAAATAATGAATAAATTCAACATGTGAATGAAATTTTATTTTTGAGACAGTCTCACTCTGTAGACTGGGTAGAGTGCCCTGGCATCATGGCTCACAACAACCTCAAACTCTTGGGTTCAAGCGATCCTCTTGCCTCAGCCTACTGAGTAGTGTGGTCTACAGGTACCTGCCACCATGCCCAGCTAGTTCTTCTATTTTTTTTTTTTTTTTTTTTTTTTTTGAGACGGAGCCTCAAGCTGTCACCCTGGGTAGAGTGCTGTGGCATCACAGCTCACAGCAACCTCCAGCTCCTGGGCTCAAGCAATTCCCCTGCCTCTGCCTCCCAAGGAGCTGGGACTACAGGTGCCCACCACGATGCCCGGCTATTTTTTGGTTGCAGCTATCATTGTTGTTTGTCTGGCCCAGGCTGAATTTGAACCCACCAGCTTAGGTGTATGTAGCTGGTGCCTTAGCCACTTGAGCCACAGGCACTGAGCCAGTTCTTCTATTTTTTTAGTAGAGATGGGATCTTGCTCTTGCTCAGGCTGGTCTTGAACTCCAGAGCTTAGGTGATCTACCTGCCTCAGCCTCCCAGAGTGCTAGGATTATAGGCGTGAGCCACAGCATCTGACCCCCTATAATTATTAGTAATGATTATGTTGATTTGAACATGAGACTTTAAAAATACACATAGTAGAATGTCCATAGTTGACTGCCTCCTCCAGTTGACCTTATTTCTGTAGACTGGATATGCACCATGTGTACATATTGGTATGGTAGTCCTAGTTCCTTATGTTGACCACCTCCTCCGTATGTTGGCCAGTTTGTTACATTCCCTTGTGTATTCAACTTACAGAGGTTCTAGTGTATATAATATATATATACATATATATATATATATATATATATATGTCTTAAGATTTAGCTGCTCCCTTAAAAGTAGAAGGAAACCCCCTTTCTTTTATGGTATATAATTGTTATATAGTGTTAGGTATATAATTGTTATACAGATACTTAGGTCAAAATTGAATATTTTGTGGTTATTTTCTATGTATTGAGTTTAGAGGTAGTACAAATTACTGAAAGGGAAGTATTTTTTTGTTTTTTTGGGGGTTTTTTTGCACAGTGTTTTTTACCTATAGAAACAGGGTATTATTTCATACAGTATAGGTTGGAAAAATTGTCAATTCCTTGTTGTGTTACAAAATTATTCTAAAAAGCCATAGGTCTTTGCTACATGAATCATCCTTTGCTAGTGAACTTTCTCATGAGAGATTTGTGATTCTTGCAAAATCCCTTTTGAGCCTTCCAAACATGAAAAGTATTACTATAAACTCAGAGCACAGGAACTTCCTGAGTTATAAATAAATGGCCAGAGGAAAGGCCCTTGGACAGGGGCTCCCCTTGTATGTTTTAGCCAAAAATATTGCCTACAGGCCTCCTGTCCCATGTTGCCTTGGGAAATGGAGGCAGTTTTTGTTTGTATTTATTTGTGTCTTTTTCACTGACCCCCATGAATGTGATGGTGCCTGGAACAATCTACTTCTCAAGCATCTCTCTCACTTGCTCTGCCGTATAATTTTGATTGCCAAAAAGTTGGGGCTATTAGGCAGGAACTTTTCCTCTGCTATTGGCCTCTCATCCCTTTTTGATTAATAGTATGGGCGAGATTTTCACATGGATATTATTTGATACATATAGTACAGTTTATTTTTCTAAATATGGATATTTGTTACAAGGAATTTATGCTATTATTAAGAGAACAAAACATTTATTACCTCAGTATTCAGTTAAGTACCATGTGAATGGCTAGGATTTATAGACAGGAAAGATTAATAATTTGGATTTAAAAAGGCTAGGAACTGAGTCACTAGTAACTTCTCATCTCTTATACACACATGTATACTCATTCCTAGGGGAAAAGAGCATTTAGAATTCAAAACAGAAGTCTCAACTATAATCCATGAATTATAATAAACTCAGTTTTAGGATTTTCAGACATACTGGACCAAATAAAATATTATAAAATTTTCTGACACTTTTGAAAATTTTAAAACAAGATTAACACTTTTAACACTTTTAATCTTGTTTTAAAAACTTAGACCAGGAAGAAACTTGAATTTAGGAAACAGAAAATTAATGGGCAATAATTGCTTTTACAAGAGTCAATACAGGTTTACTGTATCCAATTCTTCTTTTAAAATGTTTGATTTGCCAAAAATAAATAGATAGTAGTTTTTAAATATTTTTATTGAATGTTCCTGATTGCTTAGATTACCTTATAATTTAAGGCTAATTATAACTATCACCATACTATTGACCTGAAATGATGTCTAGTACATTGAAAAAGTAATTTTGTGATACTGTAATTCTTGCTGGTTTCATATATTACTTGAAAAATGTTTATTGAATGAGCACTATTGTTCAAAGTTGAAACAAACATGATACTGAATTGTACCTCCCTAGGGCAGTGTTAAAATGAGAACATTTAAAGTAGTGTATTTTAGATGCATTAGAGACATAGTTTCTATTTTCTTACTCTTTTTATTACCATTAATCCTCTAGATTCCTTTTCACACAGATTTGTTAAAGGTGGTTTTGGGACCACCTACTTCAAGGCCACTGGGAAAGCTTGCTAAAAAACATGGACTCTAGAGCCCCCGTGGACCTCCTGAATCAGGATCCTTTGAGTGTGGGGCCTGGGGCTCTGCATTAATAAGCTTCCTACAGAATTCTGTACTCTAAAAGTTGGAAAGTGCTAAGCTTATGCACAGTTACAAAATAGCAGTCCTGCAAGTCATATCCAATCCACAGATTTGTTTGGCTTTCAGTGTTGGCAGTGTGATTTTTAAAATTTAATTTGTTTGACAGCTCTTAATTATTGAGAGTTTACACATATAAATCCAAATTTCTGGCTTCTCTTGAAATATTAGAGTAATTTTGCAGTACTGGGCCCACATTTCCACATGGCTAACAGCAATGTACTTTACCTGAATAAGGTCTGTCTCATTTGAATCAGCCATGTGCTCTTGGATTTTTTATGGTCCACCCCTCCTGCATTTCACTAGGGTTAAGTGTTAAGTTGACATTTACTTTCTGATAGCTGGTCTGCATCACTCAATTGTATCACCTTACAATCCATGTACATTTGAGGAACAATTGGAAAGAGGTGAGATTGGAGGCTTGGAGGCCGGAGATGTTATTACAATAGTAGAAATGAGAAATGAGCCACTGAACTAGGGCAGTGATCCTAGGGATGGAAAAGAGAAGGAAGATTAGGACTTAGAAGCTACCAACCTGGGTAATTGAATTCGGATGGGATCTGGGATGGAAGAAGAAAGATGAGGCATGGTGGAGAGGTGAAAGATGAATTTGTTTTTGGGAAGTCACTTAAGGTGATTGTAGGACACCATTGCTAGATATGGAGGCATATTTCTACCATGTTGAAGGAGATGAATTCTACATGGAACATGTGAAAATCTCCTATGTGTGTGTGTAGATTGAAAAACCACATTCAAATCCTACCATCTTTGCCTAATGCAAGATGGAAAAAAAAGTAGAGATCTATATGTACCCCATACATATGTACAAATATATTTATCAATAAAAAAGTAGCGATCTACAAAATTGTGGCTAGCATGAATAGACAGAAAATAGCTTCAACCTTAATCAAACTAGAGCAGGGACACATAAAATTCCTGGGTGGAAATGTATTTGAATTTCTGGAGGGTAGGAGATTTCTTACCCAAAGGGCTCAGAGGTTAGTAAAGGTTGATGTATTGCTGTAGAATATTATGATGACGGTTTAATGACAATCACTTCTTTCTTAGAAATGGTACCTTTGGTTTCTTTCTCTTTTTATCTCTTCTGCATGTTAAATTTTGCTCTATGTGTATTCTTTAGTTCTGTAGATACTAGGAGCATACTGTATTCAAAAATGTGTTGACAAGACATTTTTCTTTTTTTTTTTTTTTATACCTCTAAGAAATTGTTTCTTTGGGAACATGTTATGAATGAAGGTTGGTTCGCAGGGTAGCTCTTCTTTTTCTACGTTACAGATGAGCTATCTTATTAATAGTATGAGTCTGACCTCTAGGAGCACAGAAGTGGCAGATGGTATAGGAACAATGAAGAAAGTTCCTTCCTCTTTTCCAGGTACAGAGCTGACTATAGGTTATATTTTGAAACTGGTAAATTTATCTTTGGGATTCCTCAAATACCTTTCTGTATCCTTTTGCCACATAACGGTGTCCCTCCTTTCAAGTGACACCCCTCCTTTTCTGACCGCACTCAGATCTTTCCATTCCTCCATGTACCTACCTCTTCTTAAACTCTTGTCATATAAATTATCTCTGCTAAGTATTAGAATGAACTGAGTTATGCTAAAATCATTTTTAGAGGTGCTATATTATATTTGAAAAACATAATTATTAACATAAATCAATTAGTTGGTAAAATATCCAGCAGATGAAGGAGAATGTTTTGGGGAAGTACATAATCATATAAACAGTCCTGATTTAAGGTTCTCCCATAGGTATAACTGTCTCTAAGGTGTTTCTGTTTTTTATTTATTTATTTATTTATTTATTTATTTATTTATTCATTTATTTATTTATACCAATATGTGATACTTGTTTCCATCTTTTTTAATGCGTTAATGCATTTATAGGGTACAATGTGCTGATTTTTTAATACAATTTTGTTTCAGTTTTTCAAGTCTTACCTTTATTCACCTACGAGCCCATGTCTCAGACCATCTCTTTTCTTTTCATGACTATTTCTATGAGAGCAGCAGAGAGGCTTCTGGAGTTGAGGGTAGGCAATTAGGATTAGTAGAGTTGCTGCTGGTATGGCGTTTTGAGTGAAGGGAATATTCCATAATGTCTTATCTTAAGCAGTAATTAGTGAATGAAAAAAGTTTTCATATTTCTTTTCTGTTCTTTCTTTCTTTCTTTTTTTTTTTTTCTTTTGAGAGTCTCACTCTGTTTCCCATGGGTAGAGTACCATGGGATCATAGCTCACAGCATCCTGAAACTCTTGGGCTCAAGTGATTCTTTTGCCTCAGCCTCTTGAGTAGCTGGGACTACAGGTGCCTGCCACCATGGCTAGCTAATTTTTCTATTTTTAGCAGAGACAGGGTCTTGCTCTTACTCAGACTGATCTCCAACTCCTGAGCTCACGTGATCCACCTGCCTCAGTCTCCCAAAGTGCTAGGATTATAGGTGTAAGCCGCTGGGCGTGGCTATTTTTCATAATTCTTAACTTAAATAGTGACATACAATTTGTAAGCTTAGATAATTACAATTTTATCATTGAGGCAAATGACAAATATCGTTAAAAGCACTGGTTTCTAATGATTTATAAACTATCTCTGTTCTTGTCGGTTAGGTTGTATTCTTACCTAAGAGTTGGTTGCATTGTGTTCCCAGCTGTAATTGCTATGTAAGTATATTATTTAATTAAACATCCTGTAAACTGATGAAATGTGAGGAGAAAGATCTTTCTATGAAAATTAAGAAGTTTTTTGTATGGGGTTCATAAAACAGCTAAAAGGATTGCTATTGAATTAAGCATATATGAGGTAAATGAAAACCTAGGAGAAATGAATGGAAGTCTATGTCTCTAAGTTCTCTCTCCTAAAGAAAGTGAAATTGTAGATAGCAGACAATCCATTAAGGGTGGAATTTATGAAAGGAATATTCCTCTGAACTCCAGCTAAGGAGCCTATATTATGAGACCTCAGCTCTACATCAAAAGATTGATGAATGAGTTACAATAAAATGTTGAAGATAATTTTTACTTTTAATGATTGCTCACTTTAACCAGTTTTTTTAAAAAATGGTCCAACATAATGGACCTTACATGTCTGTGCAATTCTTTAACTGTAAAAACTCCTTTTCCATGCTATGAAGTGAAATTCTAGTTAGCACCTCCCTTTTGCCATTTCTAGGCATGACAGATGAACACATCTTGGAATCCAAGTTTATTGAATGATCCTGAATGATCATGATAGTCGTTCAGATTTTATTCTAATTCTTCATAATTTATTAATCAGAAATTATAACTTTTTTTTACAACATCCTTTCCATGAAAGATGAAAGCATTTATTGAATATAGACATTTTATTTTGTGGAAATTTCAATATGTAGCCACTGAATTCTTATAATAAGAGATTTTTTTCAAGTATGGTACTTATCCAGGGGTATAATTTCTGGAATAATAGTGATTCTTCTTAGGTAATCTTGAGAGATTCCATATACAATTTGTAACTTGACATTGTCTTACTACTCCTCTTTTAGTGGGAGTTTTGTTTGAGAGATTTCTAAGAATCATTTGCTAAAGAAGTCTGATAGGGGGATTCTAGAGCCATGCTAGGATACTAACAGTCTGATAGGGGGATTCTAGAGCCATGTTAGGATACTAACAGTTTTTTTTTTAAATGCAGATGGCTGTCACTCAGGGAGGCTACCTAGGTTTAACTTAGATCTGGTTCAGCCTTCAGGGTAAGATAAATAAAGCAGTATGTTTTCTGGATTAATTTTTTGTCCATGCTGTATCAAAAATATAATATACTTAGTCACTGGTTCTTTATGTCTTTTTAATGGTCATATTATAGTAGTCAAATGGTTAGAATTTATATGCAGAATATATATATACCATATCACAATTTTCATCGCAAATTGTTGCTTCACTGTCCTGCCTGCCACATTCTCTCTGGCGATTATATGTTTGTGTTGAATATTTTTGATGGATAATGAAGGAATATTCCCCCTCCACCACCACCCCCCTTTAGACAGAGTCTCATTCTGTCGCCCTTGGTAGAGTGCCGTGGCGTCACACAGCTCACAGCAACCTCCAACTCCTGGGCTAGGTAATTCTCTTGCCTCAGCCTCCGGAGGCTGGGACTTACAGGCGCCCACCACAACGCCCGGTTATTTTTTTGTTGCAGTTTGGCCGGGTCGCGTTTGAACCCGCCACCCTCGGAATGTAGGGCCGGCACCCTACCCACTGAGCCATAGGTGCTGCCCAGGAATATCCCTTTTTCTCTTTTTATTTTGTGGGGATTAATGCCCTGGATTTGAAGGGCTAATGCCAGTCACCTTTTGCATCCCATATGTAACATCCTCTCCATAATCCCCCAGCCACCATAGGATGAGGGAGAAGATTAGAAATTAGCAAGTGGTTATGGAAATAGTTTTAGAATTTGTGTATCTGGCAAATACAGTATATTGGTGATACCAAATCATTGAATGCCTATGTGTTGCCATGCTGGCTATATATTTAATCAAATGGGTGAAATATTATCTCATTTTAAAAAATTGTCTACTTACTTTTCACTTTCAAAAATAACTTGCTTACTTTTTTTTAAGCTCTACTACTGCTGTATTTATCTAGATTAGTTTTTAGACGCAGCAGTCTATTCAAATGTCATAGTGTTTGCTAGCATTTTCTGTTCTTGTACATCATCAACATGTGGGCTTTCTGTAGAAAACAGGTCTGCAGTAAAAATAAAGCTAAAACCCAAAACTTGTAAATGGCTGATACCCTTGACAAACTAATGTGATTATCTGGCTAGATATGGAATTCTTAGAATATTGAACTCTACTAAATAAGCAATCTTATTACAAAGATGTTGCAAAAAGGTGGAGTTGGGTTCTAATATTAACTCCTCTGTGACTTTGGCCACATCACTTTACTATGCTGGTGTCCTTTCGTGTTCCAAGTCTGTCATCTTCTCTATAATCATCATATATTGTGCTTTCCAATTCTGTTTCATTTGACTTCTACAACCTTACCAACTATGTCCCTAATGTTATTTTTTAGGTGTTTTATTCTCTTTATTGTTGTTCCTTCTTTTGTGATTTTATTTATGAGTTATTTCATCCTTTGTAGAAGTCTGCAACCTTTGTTTTTGCTTCCTATCTTTATGATTTATTTCTTAGAAAGAACTTGTTTTTTTTCAAAGTACCATATGCACATGATTAAAGTTATGGATACAGAAGGGCTTGTCATTAGAACATGCTCCACCTTTTCCTATTTTTAGTGTTGCTTGCCAATGACAATCCCCCTTTAAGCTCTTTTAATTGTTTTATCTAGTGGTTTTTGCCTTGTCTCTAAATAATATGCTTGTATTGCTGTGTATTACCTTATCTATTTTAGATATTATCTGTGACTTCCTGATATGATAGAAGAGGATTAATCTCACACCACCCTTTCTTTACAACTTCATCCTTATCGTTACAATAGTTAATTTTAGTTTCCTTGGTATAAAATTATACTTTATTTGCTTTTTTTTTTTTTTTACATAATCTGATGTAATTTATTTGAGATTATGAAGAATAATATCTGACGTCTATCCAGAGTTTTTGCAATTTTTATGCATAGATCCTCTGTTGGTTCCTTTCTAATCATTTAACTTCTTTTTTTGTAAGTTCTTTTTTATTTTCCTACATACTGGCCAAGGTTCCTGGAGGGCTTAAAGTTTGGTAAACATTTTAATTATCTTTCTTCCCCACTCCCTTATTTTGAATTTCCCAAGCCAGGGAGAGAGTAGGAGTCCCATTTTTTTTTTTTTTTTTTTTTTTTTTGAGACAGAGTCTCACTTGTTGTCTTTGATAGAGTGCTGTGGCGTCACAGCTCACAGCAACCTTCAGCTTTTGGGCTTAGGCGATTCTCTTGCCTCAGCCTCCCCAGTAGCTGGGACTACAGGTGCCCGCCACAACACCTGGCTATTTTTTTGTTGCAGTTTGGCCAGGGCTGGGTTCAAACCTGCCACCCTCGGTGTATGGGGCCAATGCCCTACTCACTGAGCCACAGACGCCGTCTAGGAGCCCCATTTTTTAATGGTTTCCCATCTTCACATGCTATTTGATCCAACTGATGATTTGCTTTGAATTGATCTGGCTACCTACTATGAAGAATGATGTGGTATGTGTGCATGGATGTGTACATGTTCATGGAAACAATATTTTACAGCTTATGCATGTGAAAGGAGATGATACAGGGGACCTGGAATAACTCACTGCCTGAATTTAAGCTTGTTTCCTTAATACTTTCTCTCCTAAATAATAAAAAAAGGTTCCTTTACGCCGAGAATGTTATCTTCATCGGTTTTTGCAATCAGTGGTCTTTGTAGCACTGTTGAGTTAAACTCCTGCCTGGAGGATTGTGTATGTGTGTATATTTATTTTATTAAAAAAGCTGGAAACAAGACTCATGATGGTGGACAGGACAGATGTGTAGCCCACCTCTCCCAAGTCATCAAGTGAGAGGAAGCGGGGTCAGGACCTTTCCCGCACTTGGATTATTGGTGTGGACAGACAGCTGGAGACGCTCAGCGAATTGGCAGATTGCTGTATATGAGGGGTAATTTAAAACCACGGACTCTGTTGTAGAGATTTTTCTCTGCTTGGCTGTGCTGGCTGGCAGGCCCCTCCCTTACTGAGGACAGCAGCTTGCAATTACTGGCAAAACCCAATTCACGAAAATTTATTCCTGAGCTGAGGGTGGCACCCGAAAGGAGAGCCACTCAAAACCATGGGGAGCTGGGCAACCCAATGGAAAATTGAAGAGAAGGGATCTCGCTTGGGAAACAGACATTTTGAACTATCCAAAATGGCAGACGCCTTCCCCTAAAATAACAGGAGTGATTAAATAGACCGGAGGATTCCTGGTGGGGAATGTTGGAGGGGGCTGGCAGTTCAGGCTGCGTGGCGACCTGGCGGGTGGCTGGACTCAAAAGTCCCGATTCAAAAGGGAGACTCTGAACCACAAAACTGAGAATAAGGTCCCTGAGCGCTCCAGCCGCGGGACCCTTCTGCAGCTGCACGAGCAGCCAGCAGCCGCCCTAGCCGCCAGCAGCCAACACCCTCCCCCATAGGCGATTGCAGTTGCCAGTTTGCAGGAGAGTGTGGGAGCAGAGTGGAAAGATTTGTGAAGCGTGGAGTCCTGCACTGAGTTGGGAGGTTGGATGGGAGTGCTGTCTGGAACAGAGCAGCTGAGGTTGCACAATAGTTAGGTAACAAACTTTTACAGAAACTCCAAAATGGCGATTGGTCAGGTAGGGTGGTTACCATGGTAACAGTATAAACTGTGAATCAGGTATAAGCCTGGGAACCACTCACGGCGCCACCTGGTGTCCACAATGTATATTGCATTATAAATATATTCCCATGAAAGTTGATCCCTACATCATACATATATATGTATATTTCTACATATATACAAGAATACTTTTTTTTGCTTGGTGCCTTTTTTTTCTTTTTTCTTTTTTTGGTTCTGTTTTTTCCTCACCATTTTCTTGGAGGAGCTATTATTAATTTATTATTATTTTTTATAGATATAGTTTTTATTAGCATTTTTTTCTATTTTTAATTTTCCTTTCTTTTTTAACTTTTTTATGAACACCACTTTTTTCTTTTTTTTTCAATTATTTTATGATTATCACTTTTTATTGTAGTTATTTTTTGTTGTTGTTGCCGTGGGTGTTGTCTGTATGTCTATGTGTCTCCGTCTGTGCATCTATGGGCTCGTGTGTCTGATAGCCTTTGTATCTGTTTATTTGCTCATTCTGTCTCAGTGAGCTTGGAGTTATGACCAGCAATTCTGAACTCCAAGCACTGCCTTCCACTCTCACTCTGAGGTCTGGAGGCCTGTCCCCCAGGAGTCCAGATTATTGGGTTATTTCTTGAGAGGTGTAGACAGGAACTAGACTGCAGCTGGACAGTGCTGATTCTGCAGCACAGGAGTGAGGAGATGAGGGTCGGCTGAGAGGGAATCACGCTGGAGTGGGAGTGCCCCGAGGAGCAGAGCAGCAGCCATCTTTTGCAATAATAAGGCCCACCCCAAGATATCCTGAAGCCACTCCCCTGTCTCCCTGGGCAACCAGAGGAGGCCGGGCATCTTCTCAGATGGCAACCACCGCGGAACAGATCTGGGACTGAAATTAAAATTAAAATTAGAGACAGAACTGGCCTGGGAGGAACACGGGGACTAGAATACGCACGTGCAGAGACGGGAAATTCCCAGGGTGGGGCTGACCCAGAGGACTGCTTTACTGAGCCTAAGACGCACCCGGCCCTCAGGGGATCATCAGCCTATAGACAAAGGAGGACAGGAGGCTAGAACTGACAGTTAACCATGCTTTGAATACAAACCTGCAGGAGTAAAGACAGGGCCTGAGGCACAGGTTCTGGGAACTCAAATCAGCCCCTCTTTTGCAGATGAATTTAGTAGAGACAGAAACAAACTTGATGGGGTTGTTCTGTTCTGCCAGTAACATCAATCAAGGACGGGGCTGGAACTGAGTGAACACCCCCCAGCCTCCATCAAGCACCAGAGGTTGACAGGCCTCACTACCCCCTGCTGGATAGAGGCAGAGAGCAGCGGCCTGGCTGAGCAGATACAGACTTTCTTGTGATTTAGGCAGATGCAAACCTCTGGAGTATTGCTCACTAGAGACAACTGACTGTGTCACAGCCCTGCGGGGCTAGCAGTCACTGGCTGTGACAGAGCTGCAAGGTGGGGAAGGAGGCATCAACCTTCCCAGACTAAACTATTTGCTAGGTGGGTCCTCCGGACTTCACGGAGCACTGGAGCAAGTCATATTTGATTTGTCACAACACCCCTGCGTTCCAGTTGCCAGAGATCTTTTAAACTCTCCCACCTGAGACAGATGCTGACTGAGACAATTGATTTGGACCTTTTGAACTGAGCCAATCGCCTGAGGATTATTCAAGTGGTGCCTTGGGTGTGTGGTTGTAGGAAGGTTTGATTTTCCTTTTCCAATTGTTGCCTGTGGGGGGCGGGGTGACTAAATTGTTGGTATTTCTCTACAGCTGATACTTCAACCCAGAGTAACTGTTTCACTAGGGGTGAACAGAGACCAGCTGAAAACAAGACATAAACACTTAGCCCCACCACATCAAATAGGTCCCCAATATCTCAGGCTGTAGCACTGCATTGGTCTTTGACAAGGCTCCGGGGAAAAAAATCAAATGGTGTGAGGTAATCATGGGGCACAATCAGTGGAAAAACTCTGGTAACATGAATAATGAGAATAGACCAACCCCCCCAAGGGCAGATGTAACTGAAGATCCCATTCATAAACAGCTGGCCGAGATGTCAGAAATCGAATTCAGAATTTGGATTGCAAACAAGATTAACAGAATGGAGGAAAATTTGGAATTAGAAATCCGAAGAGCAATTCAAAAGTCAGAATTAGAAATTTGAGGAGAAATTCAAAAATTGTCTGAAGAATTTAATGAACTTAAAGACAAAACCACCAAAGATTTTGATGCACTGAAGCAATAATTTGCAGCCCTCAAAGACCTGAAAAACACAGTAGAATCCCTCAGTAACAGAGTTGAGCAGGCAGAAGAAAGGATTTCTGACATTGAAGACAAAGCCTTTGAATGCTCCAAAACTCTTGAAGAAGAAAAGAAATGGAGAGCAGAGCTCTGGGATAATTCGAAGACGGCTAATATTTGCCTCATTGGAATCCCAGAAAGTGATGAAGTGGCCTTGCAAGGCACAGAGGCCCTTCTCCATGAAATTATGAAAGACAAGTTTTCCAGATATGTGAA
>CAUYPK010102343.1:0-80000 GCA_963574355.1 Loris lydekkerianus | reverse complement strand
GATAATCATGATAGAAAAATTTCCTGGGGGTGGTCTAGAGCTTATAGCTCCTGTTGTTCAGGAAAGGAGGATTGTTTTTCTGTCCTCAGAAACCATCATGATTAAAAAGTGATGGTGGGCTGGGCATGGTGGCTCCTGCCTGTAATTCCAGCACTTTGGGAATCCAAGGCAGAGGTTTTCTTCAGGCCAGGAGTTTGAGACCAGCCTGAGCAACATACTGAGACCCCCATGTCTACAAGATATAAAAAAATAAGTTGTAGTTCTAGCTACTTGGGAAGGACGTGGGAGAATTACTCAGGCCAAGGCATCTAAGGCTGCAGTGAGCTCTTCAGCCTGGGTGACAGAGTGAGACCCTATCTTAAAAAAAAAAAAAAAATGGTCACTAGCCAGGCAGGAAGTCCTTCTTGATTGGAAGAGAAAAGGGAGGCGAGGGGGGAGCGTCTGGACACTCAGCTCTGCTCCTCCTCACCCAGGCTGGAGGCCATGGCTCGAATGGCTGCCATGAAGGATCGCCAGCAGAAGGACATCTCTCAGTACAACTTGGAGATCCGAGAGCTGGAACGTCTCTATGCCCATGAGAACAAGCTCAAATCCTTCCTGCTCAGCAAGCTGAATGACCGCACTGAATTCGAGGAGCAGGCCAAAAGGCAAGAAGGTACACTCTCTAGCTGCACAGCTGGCGGTCCTGCTCACTTGTGCTGGCTTGGTGCATGCGCATGCGTGCTCCTGATCACTTGTGTCTCTCCAGTGCCACAGGCTCCTTGTAGGAGGGTTGCCAAATTTATCAAATTAAATACAAAATGCCTAGTTAAATCTAAATTTTAGGTGAACAATGAATAAATTTTTACACTAACTATGTCCTACATAATATTGGGGACTTACTTATACTCAAAAACTTATTTGTTGTTTATCTATAATTGGGACATACTGATAACTTTAAAAATTATGTTCTTCAACTGAAATTCTAATTTAACTGGGCACCCTGTATTTTATCTGACAATCCTAAGCTGTAGTATGTGTCCTCATGCTGGGCTCTCCTGTTGTTTAGGGGGAGACTTGTGTGTCAGGGTCCCTGAGATCATCCCTGGGTTTGATGATTTCACTAGCAGGATTCCCAGGACTCCCAGGCTGGCACAGGCACACTCGGGGCTATGATGTATCACAGTGAAGGGACACAAAGGGAAACCAGGCACAAACTTCCCAGAGGAGTCAAACAGCACACACTTCATTCTTCTAGCAGGTAATTGTGGCAATACATATGTGAGAAGAGTTATCTACTAGGGGAGCACACTAGGGACTCAGTAGCCTAAATTCTTACTAGGGTCTGTTCATATAGGCACACACCAAAACTCACAACTCTTAGGGGCAAGGCAGGCATTCAGCATAAGGCATGTTATCTGTACAGTCTAGATGCAATGAGCCACTCTTATCATTCAGGGGAAGTTTTATATCAGTACAGGGAGCCATTTACCATTCAAGTTCCTATGTGTCAGCCAAGGGCAAACCTTGCAAGCAGGCCTTTCTTAAAAAGCACTCTCAGGCCTGCTAAGTTAACTCTCTTTTGAACAGACTGAAAAATCTGAGCTCTTCTGAAAGGCACACCCACCCCCATGCTGTGTAGCTACATTTGTACCATCTCTTTTGCCTCTTCCTGCCTTATTATTTGGACCTGTATTCCTAGAAGTGTGTTTCTGAGAAAACCCCATCTCTTACTCTCTAAAATAACAAAAAACACCAAAAGCTTTCTTTTTTTTTTGAGACCATCTCTCTGTAGCCCTGGATAGACTGCCGTGGTGTCATTATAGCTCACAGCAACCTCAGACTCCTGGGCTCAAGCAATCCTCTTGCCTCAGCCTCCTGAGTAGCTTGGACTACAGGTGCCCACCACAATGTCTGGCTTGTTTTTCTAATTTTAGTAGAAACAGGGTCTCACTTTGCTCAGGCTGGTCTTGAACTCCTAAGTTCTAGCAATCCTGCCTCAACCTCCCAGAGTACTAGGATTATAGGCATGAGCCACTGTGCCCGGCCCACCAAAAGCCTTTAACCCTTTGGACCTTTGATCCATCCATCCATCCACCCATCCATTAACTCAGTCACCTCCATCAGCCTAGTCATACATTCATCTGTTTTTCCATCCATCAGCCATTCATCCTTCTCCCAATCATCCATCCCTCCATCCATTTACTGAGCCACTAGCTCATGTGTGCATCTATTCTAAGTACTTGGCATATGTGATTTCCATTTGGTCCTCACAACTCTAAGAAGTAGACATTACTATTAATATGCTCCATTGGTAGATAAGGACACTGCAGTTCAGAGTGAATACCTGACCAAGCCAAGGGCCACAGCAACTTAAGCAGCAGACACAGGGCCCCAAAGACATCCCTTTGTCTTCCTTCCCCTCCAAGCCTGAGGTCCTGTCTTAGTACCCTCTTATCTATGCAGTGAGCAGCTTCATAATTCCAGTGATTTTGTTTTCCCTATGTCTTTTTGATTCTTGAATCTCAGATCCATTCTTCCTATTCTCATGCCTCAGTCTTGTCATTGCTTTCCTTCTGGCAGCTTCTGTTTGGTCTCACCACCTCTAGCCTCCTACTGCTCCAAGCTGCCCTTAAAGTGATCCTTCAGGGTTACCTTCTCTGTGATCTGTTAACTCCTTCATTCTTCCATCCAGTGGATCTGCATCTAGTCATTCAACACATTTTAATGATCACTTAACCTGAAGCTAGCACCACACTAGGGGCTGGAGACAACACAGTGACCAACACAGCACTAGCCCTAATGTCTTGGAGCTTCCATTCTAGGTACAGAGACATGAGGGAGAAAAACCCCACTCAAATAGATGAATGCAAAGACTTAAAGTTGTGACAGAAGCTTTGGAGGGAGAAAACAAGGGACTGAGGTAGAATGCTCAGGGCCTGGTGCTCTTTTGGATTGAGCAGCCAAGGAAGGTCTCTTAAGAAGGGACATTCAAAGGACTCTAGTTGTGTGGGAATGGGAAACTCCAGCAGAGGGGCCAGCACAGATAAGGTGAAGAGGTAGGAATGGGCTAGACCAGAGTGCAGAGGTGAAGCTGGAGAAAGAGCAGGGACCACTCTAGAAAGACCTTCACTTAATCCCAAACCAGTAACTGGGAGTGGCATAAGGGACATGGTGGGGAGTAAGACAGAATCCTGCCCTCCCAGAGCTGGCCTATTAGGGAGACAAAAAATAAGCAAATGTAGAAGTGAATCTAATATCTTGGGAACCAATGAGCATGATGACAAAAAAAATTGATAGTGAAGGGGACTGTTTCATGTAGAGTGGCCAGGCCTGCCACTTGGGCAGAGGCTTGAATGACACTAAAGAACCAGTCCTGGGAGGAGAGCAACCTAGGCTGAGGACACAGCAAGTGCAAAGAACTTGAGGTGTGAATGGGGTGATGTTCTGCAAAGAACAGAGAGAAAGCCAGTGTGGCTATAATGAGTCAAGCCAGTGGGGAAGGTGAGAGGAGAGAAGACAGAGAAGTGGCCAGATGGTGCAGAGCCTTGTAGGCTGCATTGGGAAGCACAATATTTATCCTACGTGTGGCTGGAAATCACCAGTGAATTTAGGCAAAGTAGTGACAAAGCCTCGTGGTAATAAGTTGCTGAGGGATAAAGGCCACCCATCTAAAGCAGAACCCCCGGGCCACACTCTGTAATCCTAGTAGTCTGGGAGGCCAAGGCAGGTGGATTACTTGAGCTCAGGCATTTGAGACCAGCCCGAGCAAGAATGAGATCCCATCTCCACTAAAAATAGAAAAACTAACCAGGTGTAGTGGTGCATGCCTGCAATCCTAGCTACTGAGGAGGTTGAGGCAAGAGGATTACAGAGCCCATGAGTTTGAGGTTGCTCTGAGCTATGATGACGCCACAACACTCTACCCAGGGCAACAGAGTGAGAATTTGTCTCATAAAAAAAAAAAAAAAAAAAGCAGAACCCCATTACAGCACTTAATGGTTTGGCCACAGAGGTAATTACTGGATTTCATTTTTTTTTTTTTTTTTTTTTGAGACAGAGTCTTACTCTGTCACTCTCGATAGTCTGGGTAGAGTGCTGAAGTGTCATAGCTCACAGCAACCTCAAACTCTTGGGCTCATCTCAGCCTTCCAAGTAGCTGGGACCAAAATTAGTGCCTGGCTAATTTTCTGTTTCTTTCTTTCTTTTTTTTTTTTTTTTAGTAGAGATGAGGTCTCACTCTTGCTCAGGCTGGTCTTGAACTCCTGATCTCAAGATATCCTTCTGCCTCAACCTCCCAGAGTAATAATAGTATTACAGGTGTGAGCCACCTCATCCATCTTGGATTTCTTTTTCTGTTTACTTGGATATCTTTGTTTCTTCCTTCTTCTTGTCTGATTCCTCCACTAAAAGCTCCATGGGCCAGGGATTTTGTTTCAGTATTGCCTAGTACAGTGTCTGACGTGTAATAAGTGCTTAATTTGATATTTATGAAGTGAATAATGAGTGAAGCTTCTGCCTGTCTCCTGGAAAAGTAGAGCCCCCTCCTCAAGGCATAATAATGTTGATCACGTCCTGTCTGCCTGGCACCGGTCTGAGGGGTTGCCTTTTGAAACTCACTGTGGCTGGTGTTTCCTTTTCCAGCTCTCAAGGGAAAGAAGCGTGGCAAGAAGAAGAGCAAAGGGGAGAGTTTTGAGAGCTATGAGGTAGCCCACCTCCGGCTGCTGAAGCTGGCTGAGAATGGGAACCTGAACCAGCTCATTGAGGATTTTCTGGCCAAGGAGGAGAAGAACTTTGCTCGGTTCACATACGTCACAGAGCTCAACAATGACATGGAGATGATGCACAAGAAGACCCAGAATATCCAGGTTGGGCAGCTTTTGTTTCCCTAGGCCTGTGACCCTCTGTCCTTACAGAAGCCTTCCTCAGAACAGGCTCATTAGAAGGCTCTGTGAGACACTGCTGAAAAAAAGGCCTCAAGGTTAAATCCATTTGGCAAATGCTGTCAATACTCTCCCTACATTTCCCCTATATTTTAACTTTTCAGCTGATATGTGCATTTAATATGTTCTCATCCCCTCCACCCCTAGTAGTGACACTATAATCTATAGCATGTTTTATAATCCAGTGCTTAGTATACTACAGCCCCCCTAGATGTTTTTGTACAGCCCATGAGCTAAGAATCATTTTTACATTTTTAAAGTATTGTAAGAAGAAAAAGAGAGAAAGAGAGAGAGAAATATGCAAGAGAGAGCCACAAAAATGAAAATCTTGTATTTATATCTGGCCCTTTGCCGGATATAACAGCTTCCTAGAATTGAAGAGAGATGGTTAATTCTCCTCTTGGAGAGATTTGATGTATATGAGCATACTAAAGGCTCTGATAAGTCCTGCAGTAAAGAAACCTATTTACCTTTGTTGAACCCATAATTTCCCAAACATAATTGACTCCCTGGGCTACTTACTCCCCAGAACATTAATAAATATTCTTTGTAACTTTCTGTAAAGAAAAGAGTATAAACTCCTTACTGTAACACTCAAAGCCTCTTCAAAATTTGTTTTTGACCTACCTTTGCAGACTTAGGTCCCATGATAATCCCCTGGGAACCCTCTGGCCAAAGCACCAGCTGCTAGTCCCAGCTGTCCCAGACATTTCCCTTCTCTGAGGTTTTCCTGGTGCTGTTACCTCTCCCTCCCCCACCTTTCTCTTCTGATGAAATCTTGCTCATTAGCCCTGACCCAGCACAAATGTCACCTCCTCTGGGAATTCATTATTCCTTCCTCTGAGGTCCCTGTCCTCTATTTATATGATGAGGGGAGCTAGTCTCCTTTGCTATATGTCACTGTTTTCCAAATTTGTGGGGGAGATGTGTATGCTGGCCATGTGCAAATGGATTGCAGCTAGAATATAGGTGAAAACATTCACCTATATCAATTCACTAGTGATGAGTTAATTTTAATGAGTATTAGGAAAAATTTAGCTTGCAGAGTGAACTTGTAAAGTAATGGATATTACTTTGGGTAATAATTAATGACAGTAAACACAGAATAAAAAACATAATGAAATAAAATTGGCTAATTTCAAGAGAACTCTTAATACATAACAATAGATATTAATACTTATAGATAATAATAGTCCAGGTGGCAGGTGAAAATGGCTGTATCATTTAGGATTGGCACAGGTGTGATAAATGGAGGAAAGTTTTTTTAAGGGAAGATTTACTAAGGTCTGGGAAATTAAGACTGAAGAATGCAGCACCATCAAGAGCAGGCCCCAGAATGGTCGAGGGGAGGGAGAAGTTTCTGGAACCAGGAGAGAGGTGTTTGGAGAAGGCTGTGGCTGCTACCTGCTACCCCTGCTGCTGTTCCCTCCCAGGAGGGATGAAACCAAAGTAGGGACCTACAGAGTGGGGTAAATACCTCCTTCTCTTCTACCCTGGAAGGGTGGAAGGAAACAAACTGGACCGGAGCTCAAGGGGCTCCTAAGGGCAGCCCTGTGGATGCTGGGGCGGGGAGGGAGCAGGTGGATCCAGACAAAGGGAGGATGTCCTGCTTGGTGTGTGGCTCAGTGTATAGGGGGGTAGGGTAGAGAGCTGCTCTCTGTCCACCTGGGGATCTTCCAGAGGACAGGCATGAGGGTGCACTCTCTGCACCCTGTGGGAGGCATAGGAAATGGTTCTTCTACAGAGCTGACCTTGGCCTCCCCTTCACCTTGGGAGTGTTCTCTCCTGTCCTCCTTCAGCCACACTGGCCCTTCCTCCAGCATTAGGACAAGTGTGGGTGTGTCTGCCTTGGGGTTTGGTCTCCCCATCCATAGAATGACATCCATTGTACTTGGACTACACGAGTAGCTTCCAAACCTTTCTATAAAAGCTACAAAACATTTTTTTTTTTTAATGGATGTTATTAGGAAACTCCAACATATAAAACAGAGTAAAGGGAGCAATACTGGATGAAAGGGTCATGGAAAGGGTACCTGGGTCCCTACTTTTTGCCCTTTTGTGAAATCTTTGCTCCTATTGGGTTCAGGTTCTGAGCAAACTTTTTCTTGTTCTTCTTCAAAACCGATTAGGATTCTAACATCTGATTTCACCCCTACCTAGATGGCTGGGATCGGAGGTCATAAACTGGCTGAATCCAGCCTTCATTCTTCTTTTGTTTGGTCTTCTCCACTCTCTCCTCTCCCTCCTTCCACCCCCAATTTATTAATTTATTAGTTGCCAACTTTTACATATCAGGGTATTCCATACGAAAATATGAATTTCTGGTTTCTTTTGGAAAATCAGATCTGACAGCTCCGGCGGGAATCTGAGTCTCTGTGAACACGCCAGGCTCTGGCTGCTTATTTTACCAACACCAGCAACGTCTGATTTGCCCCGAAGCCAGCAGAGCCCCGTGGGCCTTTTGAGTTTGTAACTACTGTCCTCTGGTGGCCATCTGCGGTACTGCAGGGAAGGTCTTTGCAGCGCTCTCGGGCCCTATTTCTCATTTTCTGGGACACCGCACCTCGTTCTTGGGCCTCAGTTTCCCAATCTGTGGAATTATGTTTGGACCAGAACAGTGCCTTCCAAATTCTTTGTTCGAGTTACAGAACTGTATGTTTTGGGGGCTTAAATAGAACCTCAAATGCCTATTGAATGAAGTCTAGAAAGCATGAATTTCCAACAGGAAGATTTAATTTTTTAAAAAAAGTTATGAGAAACTCATTATAGAAAAATTGGAAACTATGTAAGGATAGAAGGAATTTTCAAAATAACCCATTATCCCATTGCCCAGAGACAATCCCAGGGAGCATTTTGAAATACTTCCTTCTAACTTTTTCTTTGGGTTGTGCTTTTAAAATTTAACATAGTGCTTATCATATATAGTATATATAAAGTTATATTTTCTGGTTTAAAAAAACATTCTTTTGGTTATTTTTCATCCTGGAAGTATTTATTGGGTACTTACTGTGTGTCAGATACTGTTCTAGACATTGGTGATGTACAGTGAACAAAATGACAAACGAACAAAAACAAAAAACCAGCCCTTGTGAAGTTTCTATGCTGGCAGGGAGAAATAGATAATAAACAGCAAGCATAACGGTGTAAATTACAGAGCAAATTAGAAAGTGAGAAGCGGTGTGGGTACAAAGATGAAATAGAGCAGGTTTTGGAGCTGGTTTGGGGCAGTTGAAGAGATAAGTGTTGAGCAAATTTGCAGGTGAAGGAGCAAGCTGCCCAGATCTCTCTGAGGAATAATATTCCAAGCAGAAGAAATAGCATGTGCAAAAGTCCTGAGGCAGGAGAATGCATGAAAGTCGGAGTGCCTGGAGTGGAGAGAGAGAGACATGGAGGGGGGAGGAAATGAAGTCTCAGAGGTGAGGAATGTCATGCACATTTCCAGAAGGGGTTTTGCAAATACCCCAAGAGAAGGGAGCCCTGGGGGAGCTCTGAGCAGAGGAGCAGCACCAGGAGCAGCATGGTCTGACTCGGTATTTACACAATTTGGAAAATGTTAAAAAGTATCAGTATGAACCCTAAATCAGAAAGAATCCCACCACCTCGAGAGAGAATTGCTTGATCTTTTTGATAGAGTTCTTCCTTGCCCTTTTTTTTTCTCTCCTGAAAAGATTGGAAGATTTTCCTGAATTGCCTACATTTTCCAAAATGAAAATTACTTTTCTAATTACAAAGATAACATACACACACCTGTGGGAAAATATAGGTAATTCAGAAAAATATAAGGAAAAAGTAAAAATTACCAAGACATTACCAGTGGGAGATAATTAACATTTTGGTAACATCCCTTTATGATGTGCACACACACAGATTACTCCCCCCCCCCACACACACACCCAGACACCTAGATGCTTATTTATAGTACTAGGATCATGCTGTTTTGTAAATGTCTTCCCCCGACAATTTACCATAGATATTTCCCAAAATCTTCTATGTTCTATACTCCTTTTAATGGCTTTTGGGAGCTCTGGAGTCTCTGTAGTAGAATCACAAGATGGTTCTTCAAAATGCAAATTTCCCAGGCCTACAGGCCTAGATTCTCTGCAGATAGACCAGGAATTTGGATTTTAGCCATATTGTTATTTGAGATCCTCCCCCTCCCCCCCCCCCCGTTGTATAAATGTATTATCATTGATTTCACAGATCTCCTATCAGTAGACATTTGGATTGTCCCTAACTGGGGGCCATTATAAACAAGTTACAACAGTCTCGAGAGTCCACCTTTGCTTGCTTGTTCTATTCTTTCCACAGGACAGATCCCTGGGGATGGAATTGCTCAAAGGATGTGTGTGCCTTTTATATCAGGACATGTCGTTCAAGCCATGTGGTTCTCAAAGCTAGTCTCAGAGCAGCAAAATCAGGACCACCTGGGAACTTGTTAGAAATGCACATTCTTGGGCCCCATCCTAAACTTACTACATCAGAAACTCTGGGAGTTGGGCCCAGCAATCCATGCTTTTTACAAGTTTCCAGGTAATTCTGGTTCTTGCTACAGTTTCTTTTCTTCTCTTTGAGCCACACCATGTAGCGCAGTAGCCACTTGTCATGTGTGGGTATTTAAGTTAAATTAATTGAAATTAAATACAGTTAAAAAATTAGTGCCTCTTTGGAACCAGCCATGTTTTAAGTGTTTACTAACCATGTGTGGCTGGTGACTACAGTATCAGCACAGAGATGACATTGCCACCACCAAAGAAAACCTCTATTGACTATGCTGTTCTAGATAAATATCCAGGAAGGGTAAATCACTGCCCACATCCCATGCACCTCACCCTCCTTTTAATCAAGAGAACATCAGAAAGAGCCTCCATGGACATAAGAGGGGCCCAGGGTCTGGGGATTCTTGAAACTGGTAATTTAAATCCTCATCAACTCCTCAAGGTATAGGCTTTTTTTAAGATGTGGCAGGGAAGGAGACCCCCACTTTTACTCATGTTCTGATTTTCTCCTGAGCAGAATGAGATCATCCACTTGCAATCCCAGCAGAAAGTATCCCATGATGACAGCCGCTCCATCCTCAGACAGCTGGAGGTAAGAACAGGATGCAGAGAGAGGGATTCAAGAGCCTCCCTTGCCTGTCTGTCTGTCAGGCATTCTGTCAGCTGATTCTCAAGGGCAGAAAGATGTCCACTCCATGGCTTGAGACTGCTAAGTCATATGCATACATGTCCTGACCTTTTGTAACAGGCAGTCTCTGCAACAAGTATTGCAGCAGAATTTCTTCTCTTCGTTCATTCTAAAGACTCATCTCCCTAGTTCAGACAGTCAGGCCTTAGGGCCTGTAATTTCATCCCCAATAGGCTCATTCCAGACCTTTTCCTCAGTCTTTCTCTCTCTTTCCTGGCTGTGTTTGGTTCTCAATCATTACTAGTAAGTGTAAACAGGTTTTTTTTTGTTTGTTTGTTTGTTTTTGAGACAGTCTCATTTTCTCACTTTGTCACGATGGGTAGAGTGTTGTGGCATCATAGCTCACAGCAACCTCAGTCTCTTGGGCTCAAGCAATCCTCTTGCCACAGCCTCCTGAGTAGCTAGGACTATAGGTGCCCACCACACTATCTTTTAGAGATAGAGTCTCACTCTTGCTCAGACTGGTCTCAAACTCCTGAGCTCAGATAATCCATCTGCTTTGGCCTCCCAGAGTGCTAGGATTATAGGCATGAGCCACCATGCTGCCCTCAAACAGTTCTTGAGCATTACTAATTACTAGACACTGGGCTAGGTGCTTTGCTTGCACTATCTTTTAGAATCCTAATAACAACCCTACGAGACAGGTGTATTTATTGCTCCATTTTATGGATGAAGAACCAACATCACAGAGCTGAGATATTGTATGAGCTTTGAACTGTATTCAGCTACTAATAGCAGGAACACAAAATGACAGCAGCCTGAACAATACAGAATTTTAAGAAATAAGTCTGAAAATAGGTACTTCAGAGCTGGTATGGTACCTTCATGATGTCGTCAATGGCCTACAATCCCTCTATTTTTGTTTTGTCATTTGTAGAGTATGGCTTATATTTCCAAGAGTGCCTTATGGTCGGTCACAATATAGTTGCCACTGTTTCAGCCATCACATATGCATTCCCAATAGGAAGAAAGTGGGGTAGAAAAAAGATCTTGCTAGTGAAGTCAGCCAGCTTAAAAGTTCTTTTCCAGGGCCAGGCCCAGTGGCTCATGTTTGTAATCCTAGCACTCTGGAAGGCTGAGGTGGGTGGATTGTATGAGCTCAGGAGTTTGAGAACAGCCTGAGCAAGAGCAAAACCCCCTCTCTAAAAACAGTTGGGCATTGTCATGGGTGCCTGCAATCCCAGCTACTCAGGAGGCTGAGATTAGAGGATCTCTTAAGCACAGAGACTGAGGTTGCTGTGAGCTATGACACAACAGCACTCGGGACAACAAATTGAGACTCTGTCTGAAAAAAAAAAAAAAAAAAATTATTTTCCAGAAGTCTCAGTCAATGACTTCTGTATTTATATCTCTTTGCCCATCCGATTGGAAGAGAAGTTTGAAAATGTAACTTTCAGCTGGTCACATTGCTACCCTAAATACAATCAAGATTTTTTTTGTTTGTTTGTTTTTATTTTTTTTGGAGACAGAGTCTCCAATTCCAACCTCCAACTCTTGGGCTTAAGTGATTCTCTTGCCTCAGCCTCCCAAGTAGCTGGAACTACAGGTGTCTGCCACAACACCCGGCTATTTTTTTGGTTGCAGTTGTCACTGTTGTTTAGCAGGCATGTGCTGGGCTGGAACCCACAAGCTTCGGTATATGTCGCTGGCTCCCTACTCACTGAGCTACAGACGCCAAGCCAGAGTTTTGTTATTAATGTATAGGGGGAGAATGGATAGCAAATATCTGGCAATGATACGAACTCAGAGAGTTTGACTGTAAAGTCCTGTTCTAATCTAGCAGTTCCTGGCCTGGGAATTGCGCTCCTGGGTCTTTTCCCTTCCTTTCTTTGTGCTTTGAGTCCTTGGTATATACATGGTAGACATTCTCTGTTTGACCACTGGATGGCAGCAAAGCACCTGCTGCCCATTAAGGGCTGGGGCTCAGAGACATCTCCCAGGGTCCTTTTCAGGTCCAAGGGGGCCCTCCTGAAGTTGGGTGCATGTTTACAGTCCCTTGTAGGCTCAGAGGACCACCCTGAGTCTAGAATCTTGTTGGGGATAAGACAAAATGACTTCTGACTTGCAAATTGGGGTTTTAGAGAGGCTGCCCAGGCAACTCCAAACATCCCCCAACCTCTGACTGAAGTCCTTCCATTAGCTTTTCATTTCTTGGCTTCAGCATGACTTCTGGAGGCTTCTTTTCAAATGCAAATACTCTAATCAGGATAATTTGTCTTAATAGAAGTAGGTTAAAAAATGTTTCTTAGCCCCTGATACAAATTACTTCTACCCACTCCATCTTGGAAACATTTTATACACCTCATTTCGTCATCCCCTTCCCACTGGGAGAAGTGGTGGGACCAGTTCCATAATAGGAGGGTTTTGCATAGGAGTTAAGCCACCAGACCCTGGGAGCCTGGGTATGATGCTTACAGAAGTCACTTCCTAACCACGTGACTTTGAGATAGTAACTTAGCCTCTCTGGGACTATTTCCTCATTTGTAAAATGGGGGTGATAATCACATCTACTTCCTATGCCACAAAATTTGGATAAAATCATGCATGTACACACTTGGCACACTGCAGCACAGAGAGCAATAAATGGTAGCAAAATTATTATTGTTTATCTTGTAAGTCAGAAAAACTCAAATCACCATTACTCTGTTACTAAATCATTACCAAAGTTAAGAGTTGAGCTCAAGGTCAGTTGCCCAAATGTGCCCAGTACAGGGAAGCTAAACACCAGTTTACTTTTCTTCTCTGACCTCAATTTCCTCATCCAAAAACTGGGCCAATTGTGAGGCTGAGATGAGATGATTCATATAAAATGCCTGGAATATTTTAGGAGCTGGACATGTATTGCCACATTAGGTTGACCACTGACCTCCTTGTAAAAAATTAATACTGAAACTTAAAAACCCATGTGATCTTTTAATGTACCTTTAGAGAGGGCAACTCTTACAGTCATATGGGGAATTTGCAGCCCTGGGAACAGAATATTTCAGCAGTCCGACTGAGGAAGCCTCCTGATATGTAGTGGTTGAGAGACTGAGTTCAAATCCTACTTTCTCTCTCCAGAGCCTCGGTTTCTTTATCTGCAAAATAAGAGTGTGGCCAGGGCTGACCTCTGGGGAGTGTTCTTTGGGAGGGTACATGCAATATCCGCTCTGGGAGAACAGAGCCAGGTTATCTAGGGCCTTGTCTACATTTGCAAGCTGAGAATTCAGTGGCACAGGCAGGGACCAGCTGAAAAGCACAGCACTTCTCAGCCCCAGTTGCTCATCACAATCACCTGGGAGGCTCTGAAATCCCCTGATGTTCAAGTGACACCTCAGACTAAGTTTGAACCTCTGAGGGTGAGGTGTGGGTTTCCAGGGGATATCAGTGTGGAGCCAAGGTAGAGATCCAAGAGACTGGAGGAGGTTCTCAAACTTCCCTATGCCTTTCCCACATGCCTTGGGACCACCTAGAGGCTTGTGAAAGCCTCTAATTCAGTGGGTCTGGTCTGGGGGCCCCAAAATGTGCTTTTCTCACAAGTTGTAGGTCAGCGGTTCTCAACCTGTGGGTCACAACCCACAGGAACTGTATTAAAGGGCCGCGGCATTAGGAAGGTTGAGAACCACTGTTCTAGGTGAAGCTGATGCTGCCAGTCTTGGGATCACACATGGAGAACCACTGGGCAGTATATTTTAAACTATGAATGGTAAAATCCATTAATTTTTAAAAAGTGAGTTAATAGGCCAGCTACAGAGGCTCATGCTTGTAATCCCAGCCCTTTGGGAGGCCAAGGCAGGTGGATTGGTGGATCGCTTGAGGCCAAGAGTTCAAATCAGCCTGGGCAAGATAGCAAGGATCCTCCTATCTCTATAAAAGATGAACAAAAACATAGCCAGGCATGGTGGCACTCAGGAGACTGAGGCAGGAGGATCCCTGGAGCCCAGGAATTCAAGGCTGCAGTGAGCTAGGATGATGCCACGGTACTGCAGCCTGGGTAGCAGAGTGAGACCCTGTCTCAAAAAAAAACAAAAAATAAAAACAAAAAGTGAGATAGAACAGAATAGAAAAGAAACTATTTGGGAATTGAATAAGAATATTGATTTGCTAAACTTTGATTTTGTTTTGATAATGTGTATTATATATATGTTTGTATGTAGTGAGCTGTAACATATCTCTTCCTGTGGGCCATTTTTTTTTTAAATGAGTCAACAGCTTTTATTTATTTATTTATTTACTTATTTATTTTTGAGACAGAGTCTCACTTTGTCACCCTTGGTAGAGTGCTATGGCATCATAGCTCACAGCAACCTCAAACTCTTGGGCTCAGTGATTCTCTTGCCTCAGCCTCCCAAGTAGCTGGGGCTATAGGCGCCCACCACCACACCTGGCTATTATTAGAGACAAGGTCTCACGCAGGCTGGTGTTGAACCTGTGAACTTAGGCAATCCACCTGCCTCGGCCTCCCAGAGTCCCAGGATTATAGGCTTGAGCCACCACGCCCCACCTGAGTCAAACAGCTTTTAAAAAATGGTATTATTCAGTACACCTGCAGATACACATACACATATGTAAGTGAAACAAGTTACAGTAACCAATATTTATCCTTATGACCCTTAATGCACACTAGTATTTCTTTTCCTTTCTTTACTGTTCTATTTTATTTCATTTTTTGAAAATATGATGGAAGCTCATTAAGTTGATCTCATTCACCCCTGAGAAGTTTGAAAACCTGCATTTTGGAGACCCCAGCCCCAAAGGGTCCCCTGAGTCCCTTTCCACTGAATGTGTTCCCGGGGGGCTGACCCATGGTTGGAATTGGGTTCTGCCACCAGGATAAACTGAAGAAGACCACAGAAGAGGCAGACATGTATGAGAGGAAAACCAAGGAGGTTAATAAGACCCTGGAGCAGCTGAAGAACTCGGTGGAGAAGCTGTTTAAGAAGATAAATTGTGACGCCACCAAGATCCTGGTGCAGTTGGGGGAGACAGGGAAAGTCACCGACAACAACCTTGCTCAGTATTTTGGTGAGTCAAGTTGGGGCCAGTTAGACTTGGGATCTGTTCTCAGATCTCAGTTTAACTGTCCTCTCCTGCAAGGCCTCCTTCCTCTGCCTCTGTGTTCTCGGAAGCTATCCCCTAACCACTATTGTCCCCTCTCATGGCCATCCTGTTATTTGTCTCTTTGTAGATAGCTTGCACTGTCCATATTTGTCTCTTTGTAGATAGTTTGCACTGTCCAAATCTATGAGGTTCCTGGGATCTGATAGCAAGTTTCAGATGCAAATATTTGCTGTAGACAGTTGGACAGTGTCAGGTTTATTTTTGTTTTTAATCCAAAAATCCAAATCCAAATCTAGTAGATATGGAATTTATTTTATTATTTTTTTCTGCAGTTTTTTTTTTGGCTGGGGCTGGGTTTGAACCGGCCACCTCTGGTATATGGGGCCGGTGTCCTACTCCTTTGAGCCATAGGCACCACCCTAGATATGGAATTTAGATAATGAACATCTGGATAGTGAAGGATACCTATATTTATCTGTTCTCTTGTTTAACTTGTCTTTTTCTCCATCCCAACATACACAACTGAAGCTTCATTAGAGCCAGGACCGCGGCCTGTCCTGTATGTATACCTGTGCTCCATACATGAAAGAGTCAGATTTTTGCCTGCCCAAGAATCACATTTCATCCCTTAAGAGTGACATCCCTTGAGAATGTCTGGCATAACCCAGTGAAAACCTGGTCCCTGTAGGAGCCCATGACCTTCCCTCTGTACTTCCTGTTCCTTTTCTTCCTGTCTAGTGGGGACAGGACCCCAGGCCCACAGGATGCCATCTCTTGGCAGTCATCTGGTCCTGCTTCTTGTTTTGCAGCCGTCATTGAAAAGAAGACCAATGACCTGCTGCTGTTGGAGTCCTACAGGCGGATCCTGGATGTGGAGGTGTCTGAGACTGACGTCCCACCACCTTTTGTCAACCCTTTCTGGGGTGGCTCTGCCCTCCTCAAGCCCCCAGAACCCATCAAGGTCATTCCTCCCATCCTTGGGCCTGACTCCTTCAGCGACAAGTTGGATGAGGGTGAGTTTTCTTTCTCCTCATTGATGCAGGGTGCTGTAAACCTGTGCCTTTGGGGCCAGGGATACTGTGTCTAAGTCCTTGAGAGGGTCTATAGTGTTGGCCTCAGTCTCCATGTCTTGATGGGCCCTCAGGGGCCCATCAGTTCCCTTGTGTACCATCTTGGCTGCAGCCACTTGACATCCTTTACTGGAGGATTTTGCTTCCTATGGTGCAAGGTGATTTGGCCACAGATCTCAGAGCTTAGTTATCCTGTGTATTTTTTTAAATCTCATTGTCTTAAAAGAACCTTGCACTATCTGAATTTTGCAAACTGGCAAGTATGTCAGAGAGAGAGAGTTGGGGAGTGGGGGGTAGATGAGGAAGAAAGTTGAGAGAGGAGCTGAGAGCAAGGGAAGAAGGGAGGCGACCAGATTATATATATAGAAACAGAGAGGACATATAAGCCAACTGTTAGAGCAGATATTTCTGGATGGTGGCTTGCAGAGAACTTTGCATTTCTAAGTTAGACAATTCTGTATTGTTTAGCATTTTCTTATACAATGATCTTGCATGACTTTAATAGTCAGAAAAAAATCAAGTTTTGAAAGGCTGCCCCCACTTCTCTGAGCAGCATTTCAAGTGTTCCCAGGATGGGGAGAGCCCCCCAGTACACACAGACCACACACACAGCTCTACCTAGCACAATTCCTTAGCCCTTTGGATTTCCTAAAAGGGCAGGGCTCGGGATGGGGTAGGGTAGGGCACAGCTGCTGGTAAAGCTATCCTTAGGAAATCATGAACTTACAGATAATGTCTTCACTTGTGCTCAAAAGAATGTTGGTAAATGTGTGTTCTCCTCGTTCCCTACCCCCTGTGGCCTGCAGGTATGAATTAGAAGAGGGGCTGCTTCTAGGTAGATAAGTTAGGAAAAAGGGACCCCTCTGAATAGGCCTGGTTTCATGGTCAAGTAGGGCTAGATTTCAGCTCATCCATTTACCTCTTTTCTCTATGTGTCCTTGTGCAGTGCACACCCTAGACAACTGTACATGGTGGCTCTATGTCCTTTATATTACACCAAACATCCTTTGCATCCTTGTCTGGGGAAAAAAAGCAGTCATTGTCTGGGCATCCCAGAAAAGTACACTTCTGTTTACCCTCCCCGCCCTGAAACCTGAAAATTTTCACAACTCCACTCTCAGCACTGTACAGGGATATCAAACCAGGCTTGGGCATCCTTGCCTTGGGCAACCATGAACAAGACAAAGGGACTCAGTCTCTGGGAAGGAAGCCCTAGTACTAGGTTTGATTTCCAAACACCTCACACAATCTCATCTCGGTGCAGTTGACCAGCCGCTGGACCACAGCAGCCTTCGGCAGCTGGTGATCGACACTTACATTTTGAAGGAGTCTCGTAAGGACACACGCTTTGACAGTCTGCCTGCAGAAAAGGCGGATGATGTGAGGTCCAAGAAGAGGTTAATGTTGTGAGATGATGGGGCCGCATTTATACCATAACCATAAATAATAAATCTTTTGGTTAATAACCTCAGTGCCTTTTCACACTCATTGCCAAAGCCTGGGGTAGTGGGCGCCACCTCAGGGATGGCGTCTAAGAGCAAGAGGTGTCGGGCTCAAAAGTGGGCATTGGAGGCAAGAATTGTGTGACCCCTGAGAACTTTCGAGATGGTGACTGGCACAAATCACCCTTTATCAGGGCCCACCAGATAACGCAGGGAGGTTGAGTGTAGGGGCTACATCAGAGCCAAAATATTGATCTGAGACCCCAGAATCACATGGGGTGTGGTAAACACAGGCAGAAAGGCACTACAGGGCCTCTGTGTGTCTCTCTGTCTCTGAGTCCTCTGTGGGTGAGTGTGCCACTGAAAAGCGGCTACCTCCCCAGGGCCCAGGTATCAGGTTTGTGGCCAGGTCTTCCTGGGAGCATATGGGAGGTTGCAGGGCTATGGGTCATCACAGGATGAGGGTCATACTGGGTCATAAGCGTAGGGGCCCTGACTCTCTGGGTCCCTGCCCACCCAGCTTACTTTGAAAGGGGCCCCAGTGGGCAGCAATATTGAAAGCTTGACCCTTAGTGCCTCCTGAAGGTTGTGGCTGTTGTTATCTAGAGCCTTGAAGACTCTCTTGGTTCTGGCTCCTCCACACCACCCCCCTTACTTACTTACTTACTTACTTCTTTCCTTCCTTCCTTCCATGCGACCCCAGATCCACTCCCACACCCAGTTCCAGCTCTTTTTTCCCAGGAAGGCATTAACTTCGGCTATTTTCTAGGTTATCAGGATTCTTTTAAAAGCTCAGAGCGCCCAATGCCCCCTTTCTACTTCTTGGTTTTCCTTGGGGGGATGTCTCCACCCACCTGCCAGCTGTGTGGTTTGGGAGGGAGCAGATTTCAGCCCCAGCATGAGGGTTGGTCATGTGTCCCAGTCATAGCATCCTTAGTGACTGGTCTGTGTTAGCTCTGGTATCAGAGAGACCCCAGGAGGCCCTGTTCTGATGTTTGTGTTGGGCTGGGTGAGGGAAGGGTACCCTCTTTCCACTAGGATTGCTGAGAGGTTAGAAGGGAGCCAAGAGCTGCTGGCAGCCTTTTTGTCATCAATGAGAGCTCAGCAACATGAACAAAAGCAGAGCAGTAGAGAGGCCACGTTTGAGGTCCTGGATGCAGCTGTGCCTGAAGCCCTTGAACTTCTCAGTTATATGACTCAATTTGTGTGTTAAGTTGGGATTCTTGTAGCCATTAAAGATCTGAATGCTTCAGCCATGATTTTGGTCACTCAAAATCAAGGATTCATTCATACCCACGCCTAGACCCCAGAGAGGGTCTAGAAATCAGAACCCATCCTGAAATTTGCCAGGAAAGAAGTACAGACAGCTTCTGCTTTATCTGAAACTAGAAATCAACCTTTTATGATTAGCAGATGTGATTTTTGTTAAATGAGCCATATTCTTAGGATGAGTGTGAGGCTATCTCCTTTATTGTGGGGCCCATGTTAACATACCTATGGGAGAAACATCCTAGTGGTGTCCCAAAGGAAAGGATGTCATGGATGCTAGGCCCTAGACATGATTAAACTTGTTGGAAGAGATGGTTGTTGTCATCTAGTTAACATTCCAGAAAATGTGGTCCTCAAGATAAACAGTCCTGAGTGGCTGCAAAGGCCTATTTTAAATAAAGAGTTACTAAGATTCAGCAATAGTAACGACAGCAGGGTCATTACTAGTTTATATGCTGTTTTTGCTTGTCCCTGTCAGAGGATCATCATGACCGCATACACAACCTCTTTTTTATTTGAACATGGGCTGTGGGTGGATTTTCATCTGCAGTACGTGTGGCCACATGGTATCTCTGTAGTATAAGCCACCCAAATTGCAAAGAAGATAGTGGTGGATAAATGGGGGTAGCTACATGGCTAATAGGTCAGGGGTACAGCAGAGAGTGAGGAGGGCAGAGCCCACCCTACAAAGATGAACCCAAGACGGGGCGGTGATCCTGTTTTAGTCCTTCTCTTCTCCATGGGTGATGATGTGCACCAGATTTTTATAGTCCAAGCTGCCAGTCACATCAGGGGGGAAGGCGTTGAACATCTGGTCAACCTGCAATCAACCAACAAGATGTGCTGAGGATGAGGGGAGGAGAACCATGGGGGCAGGGCCAAGTGGAGAGGCAGCTGGAGTAGGGAAGTGTGGGGATGGCCACTCAGAGCCCCTCCAGGGAAGGACTTGTTTCCTAAGGTCATGCCCTATTGGGGTCAGCCAACAGTGGCCTGATCAGTGTGAGTGAACACAGGCCCAGCCACCTCTTCCAACCTGGGACTTCTCAGAAGGGCTATGCCAACCCCTCACTTTCTGGGGTATCAGCCATGGCTATCTTTGAGCCTGAAACTTTTCAATGTCTCCCTCCATTCACTCCTCCTTCCCTACCTTCCTTCCCTAGGCACTGATTCCAAGGCCCTTCCCAAGTAAATATCCTGCAGGGATGTCCTGGAAACCTACCTAGCCTTTGACCAGGGTAAAGCAGGGACCACGAATTCACGTGTTCTAAGGGAGCTGGACAGTTTATGTAAGGGAGAAAGATGGGCTTGGTGGTTACTGTGGCTAAATGGAGACACATGGCCCATATTCAGAGGTGGCAGCTGCTCAGGGCCAGCTACACATGGCCACATGGGCAAGGAGGTCAGAAATCTAGATTTTTTTTGTTTACACGCAGTTTCCCCATTTAAAAAGTATTGGCTAGTTATTAAAAAAAAAATATATATATATATTATATATATATATATATATATATATATATGTATATACATATATATACATATATATATACAGGCTGTTACTAGTTAACACATATATTGCCCTAACTACTTGTCAGCAATTTAACACAGATTAACCCATTGGATCCTCACAATATACTATAAGGTAGGTTCCATTATTATCCCTACTTTACAGATGAGAAAATTGAGGCACAGAGAGGTTAAGAAGCTTGTCCACACAGCTGGCAGAAGGTGAAGGCAGTTTCTTTTAACTGCTTGAGTCTTGGTAAGAGGTAAATATAAATACAAATTTTAGTAAAATATGGAACTTGGAAACAGGCCTGAGAGATTACACAGGGACTATTTTAAATAAATTCATTAAAGGTCACTAATAAGGTCAACAGAACCATCACTTGCTCATGTAGAACCTTTGGAAAATTACCAAAGGTTCCCCTTCATCTAGACATGTTATTGCACCTGCCAGAAAAATTTCAAGAGAACCTCCATAGCTGACCACTTCCCTACATTGACCACCTCCTTAAGTTGACCTAATTTTCATAGACTAGGCATACACCACATTTGTTACAGTCCCTTGGATAGTCAACTTAACAGCAGTTCTGCTGTATATTAATTTTTAAAAAATTATAACAAGATACTGCCACCTGCTGGAAACACTATTGCAAAAATATACAGTCTATGATGAATTTTATGAGACTGGCACCCCAGAGAGTTGTGCAGTGCACAACTTAGACAACCGTATGTGGTGGCCCTTCATGCCACAGTAAACCGATGCTCTGACCAGCTCTCTATGCGTTGTGTGGAAGGCAGAACCTGGAGTTGGAGAGACCTGGCTTTGAACCCAGGCTCTGGCATTTAGCACTGGTGTTGATATTTTTGACAAGTAACTTTACTTCCCTGGGCCTCAGTTTTCCTCTCTATAAAATGATAATATTAGTCCCTACCTCACAGGGTGATTGAAAGAAAAAGTCAAGTGTTCAGTGAATGATAGCTGGTTCTTTCTCACAGGGTATCAGAGGTGATTTGGACAAGGGGGGAGATGGAACCCCTGGAGAGTGAGCCCAGGAGCTGGGGTGCAGGGAGTGGCTAAAAGACCTCATTACCTCCTCCTTGGAAAATCTATCTGCCTGCGTGGTCAGCATTTCCCGAACGCTGCAGAGAGAGAGAAGCAGGTGTTGGTGTCAGGTGTATATGGTGGGGGGAGCAGGGAATCCCCCTCCTCCCTACAGACCCCACTCACTAATCAGCCTTCAGCACCCCTTTGCCTTCAGGATCAAACACTTTGAACGCATTGAGAATGGTCTCCTCAGGGTCTGCTCCTGAAACAGCAAACAGAATTTATGAGTGCCATGGGTGGCTGGGAGCCCAGGGCACCCCAAGTGGCAGGGCCCAAGTTCCCCCAGAGAACAAGGGGCAAGAGCAAGACTGCCTTGCTTGGAGGAAAACTTTGCCTTCCTCTGAGCACTTAGCCTTAGTATTGTGAAACATGACTTAGAGTTAGAAAGACTGAGCTCTGAATCCTAACCTTGGCACTTGCCTCAGACAAGTGACTTTCTGAGCCTCAGTTCCCCATCTCTATACTGGGGATAAGACCAGAACCTACCTCCTAGGTGCTGCTAAATGAGCTAATGCACGTAAAGTGCTCAGCATGAGTCCTGGCTTAGGCTAAGCCTTGTTAGTTACTGTTTTTAGCCTGTTTTTTTTTTGAACAGAATCTTGCTCTGTCACCCAGGCTCACTGCAACCTCAGACTCCTTGGCTAGAGCTATCCTGCCTCAGCCTCCTGAGTAGCTGGGACTACAGATGCATGCCACAATGCCCAGATTCTTTTCCTTTCTTTCTCTCTCTCTCTTGCTCTTTTTTTTTTTTTAGTAGAGATGCGGGGTCTCACTTTTGCTCAGGCTGGTCTGGCTTCAAGTGATCCTCCTGTCTTGGCCTCCCCAGGTGCTAGGATTATAGGCATGAGCCACCATGCCCAGCACTGTTTTTATTCTTTTTTCCAGTGGTACTTTGTGTCCTTAAAGGCTGTTCATCTTCTGCCAACCCCATCTTTTCTCTTAGTACCTATATTCATGCCCAAAGATGCAGACACACAGATACACACACACACACACACACACACACACACACACACGAGCTTACCTTTAAGTTTCTCACCAAACATTGTCAGGAAAACAGTAAAGTTGATTGGACCCGGAGCTTCCTTGAGCATTTCATCAATTTCTTCATTTTTCACATTCACACGTCCTAGGGCAGAAAACACACACTTAGAGACTCTGAGCTGGGAGAGAAATAGCCACTAGGACACTGGCATTTGTTCCTGTTATTCCACATTAAGGAATCTAGTCTAAGAATAATCAGAGATGGGCGGACAGAGACGAGGATCCATGTGAAAAGATGTTCTTGATAGTGTTAGTTATAATAACCAGATGACTGGATCCAACTCAAACATCTGATGTGGGGAGAGGTTATTTTTAAAGTTATTTATTTTTTAAGTTATTTTTAAAACAGTATCTTTAGAACCTGGAACATTTTATACAGATATTTTACTTTTTTTACTTGAATGGGAAATGCTCATATTGTAAATTAGCCCTTTTCTGTTGGAGGTGGGAGAGATTTGTCAGCATCCCCCAAGGGAAATTTTTCAATTTATACCTGCCATAACTCACAGCCTCAGAGATTCTGGTATACCTGCTCTAATCCTGCAATAAGCCCACTTTTGTGCAAATTAGAAAAAGCCACCCCTTCTTAAGACAATTTGTATTTTAAAAATAAATGTCAATAGTGTAGTTCCCTATAGAATTGTGCAGTGTACAACCTGTGCAGCTGTGTATGATGGCCCTTAGTTCTAAGGATGGGAGTTGGTAGTGGCAGTGGGTGGCAGATTGGACATGTTTATCTTGAAAAAGCTCCATGTACTCATGCTCATACTGTTGAGATGATACATTTAAAAAGGTGAATTCAAAATAGAATGATTTTAATTATTTAAAAAACCCAAACCAGATGTTGGATGTGTCTAGAAAGACTCAGGAAAGAGACTGAAATGTTAACAGTACAGTATGACCTTGTGGATAATGTTTTCTCCTTTATACTTTTCTGAATTTTCTAAATTTTCTTTTGAGAGCTGGCATTGCATTCAAAATTACGCCAAAAAATTGCTTCAAACCAAAAAAATACCAAAGACTAAATATTTCTTTCCCATCCTCTAAAATTTATCTTAAAGGCCAGCTACAATTGAGCCCTTTTGTTAGAAAATGGCATACTCTTGAATTTTTTGGATGGTCCCATCTACTGCTTCTCATGGGTGTGGGGTAAGGAAACCCTCATGCTGGGTGAGGGGGGCTTGAAGGGGCGACGTACCAAGAGCAGCAAAGGTGTCTCTCAGATCGTTCTTGTCAATGAAGCCGTCCCTGTTCTGGTCCATGATGGTGAAGGCCTGGGAAGGGAGGTGATTTGCTGGTCAACTCGGGAGAAACTAGGCACAGTTGGCGGAGAGGTTGTGCCAAAGGACCAGGAGAAGTGAGATTCTGATATCTTCAGAGAGCATCACAGGGGGTTAGATCAAGAGTCAACAATTGAAAATAGCCTGGTAGTTGCTCCAAATGAAAGGCCTGGAGTTACTCTATGCCCCAGCAATTCCACTGCTAGGTATATACCCACAAGAGCTGAAAACATATATCCACATAAAAACCTGTACTCAAATGTCTATAGTAGAATTATTTATAATAGCCCCAAACTGGAAACATGTCCATCAGTTCATGAAAGGATAAAAAGAATGTAGCCTGTCCATGCAATGGAATATTATCCAGCAATAAAAAGGAAGGAAATTCCGACACATGCCACAACGTAGATGAACCTTGAAACATGATGTGAAAGGAGCCAGGCACAAAAGACCACACATTGTACAATTCCACTCCTATGGGCTATCCAGAATAGGCAAATCCATCGAGACAGAAAATGGATTAGTAGTTTCCAGGAGCTGGGGGAGGGAGGTCTAGGAAGTAAGTGCTGATGGGTCTCTGGTTTCCTTTGGAGGTGATGGAAATGTTCTGAATGGTAAATTCAATTAAAATCATTGAATTGTACACTTTAAAAAAGTGAGTTATACTGTATGTGAATTATGTTTCTATAAAGCTTTTTTTTTAAGTTAAAAACTGGGGTTTCATCTGGCTTCCCCACTTCCAAGCCTGGAACCAATGATCCTCTCCAGCTCCCAGGAGACTCCCAGAACTTTATAAATGCCTGAATATTTTACAGATGAGGTTTCTTGGTTACATTCTTTTGAGTTATTTGCTGCAGCTGGTTCCTGAAAGTTTTGTACCCTCTGCCCCCACAGCACACACACACCCAGCAGCTGATCTCATTCCAGAGTCTGGGACAGAGTGAGGAGAAGAGGTGGTGTAACTTTCTCCCCGGAAAATGACTATTTCAAGTTCTGATATGACACTTGTCTCAGGAATTTCTCTTTCCCTGCTGGCCTATGGGATATGGAATTCCTGCAATCTGACTGCCAATGGGGACAAAAGGTGCAGGTATTCATGTCCTGTTGGGAGGTCCCAAATGTTTTCCCCCTTGATAGCAAACACACTAGCCTCTTTAGCATAGCTGTGACACATTTTCCTCTGGAGGATCAAACGGGAGTATGGATGACTCAGTGCGAGCCCTCACAACTGCAGGAAAATTAATTCAGAATCTGTCCTTCCAAGCCCATGGGCAGTGGCTTACCTTTGGCTAATTTGTACTTAAGTTTGCTTAATAGGGCACATTCCCATCAAATGTGACAGGGTTTCATCCTGGCTGGTGTTCAGTAATAGAAGATTGAAAATTTTGAAAAGGCAAGAAATACTGCCTTTTACTTTATAGATTGCAAAAAAACACAAAAACTTAACTGTTAATATGCAATGTTGATGGAAATGTAAGGAAAAAGCATTCTCTTCTGGGGGCTGATGGGAGGAGGAATTAGTGCAGTGATTCTGGAGGGCAATTTGGATCAGCAGTTTTTCTTGGTTTTAGCTTTTTTTGTTTGTTTGCTTTTTCAGTTCCTTTGACCCAGACATTCTGCTTTTAGGAATTTACCACAAGGATATAACCAGAGATATGAGCAAAGAGGTGTTATTTATAATAGTAAAACCCGACTAACAAGTGTAACATCCAGCCAGAGGAAATGGTTTAAATAAATGATAGGAAGTTTGATGCTGAATTTCTTAAAGAAAAATATTCAGGTACTAATCAGCAGGCTTAAAAGATTATAATGCTGTTTAATAAGTATACAAATAGATAACAAGAATAACTTACAGGTACATATGAAAATGTAAATGAATTATCTCTGGGTAGTAGAATTGTAAGTGGTTTTTATTTTCTTCTTTGTGTTTTTCTGCAGAATTTTGGATAATCAGTGAAAGTTATTAGAAATGATTATTAGAAATGATTTCCTTAAAAGGTTCACATACAGATTCAGACTGAATTTGAGATTGTCTGGAGATAGAGACATCCAATCAAAAGGCCCCTGCTGGGAATATGGGACAAAAGGAAGGTTCTCTCTAACAGGTGGGGTTTCTATTCAGGTGGATGATTAAGCAGCTGCACCCACCTCCTTAAATTCCTGGATTTGGGTCTGTTCAAACATGGAGAACACATTGGAGTTGGCGCCCTCGGCTCTCTTCTTGGCTTTCTTAGGTGCCTGGGGAGGAAAGAGCGTTTGTTAGCAGAGTCAAAGGCTGGGAATTAGAAAACTAGGTCAGGCCCCCTCTCTGGGCGCGTTAGTCCATCTTGCAGGGCTCAGCGGCTCATCTGTGAAATGGGTGACAGTGCTCACACAATGACGCTGGAGGGAGAAAAGGACAAAACATCAAGTTCCTCCATCACCCTGCTCCTGGTGGGTCCTAGGAGACCATGGCTCTTAACAGAGCCATGAGGAAGGAAGGGGTGCAGGTACGTCTCTGGGGATGGAGCCCACACCTCCAGATCAGCCCCCAGCAGGGTCCAGCTGCTTTTGTTCCAGGGCATTTCACAAAAAGCTTAGTAATGCACAGGAGGAGAATTGATTGGAAAAAGTCAAGCTCGCTAAGCCGTGATGCACACCAAGCTGTGATGCATGCCAAGACGAAAGGACGGTTTTTCAGGGTGTTAAAATCCAACTGCTCTCCCACTCCACAACTTTCCCTCAATTCAGATGGCAGTGAAATCTCCTCTCTAAATGCTTTGTCCTTGCACCATGTCAACAGTGCAGAGATGAGTGAGGTAACCTTTCTCCCCAAACCCACTTCTCCCTGAGTTTAAAAAACAGCAAATGTTTAAGCACTATACAGACATTGTTATTATTTTGTTTAATTCTCATAACTACTCTGTCTCATCAATGCTATTACTGCTATGCCTATTTTACAGGAGAGTAGAGGGTAGACAACAGGCTCACACAGGTTGAGTCACTTGCCTGAGGTCTCATAGCCACAAAAAGGCAGAGCTGGAGTGGAACTTGGGCATTCTGACTCCAAAGTTCATGCCCCTAACTTCTCTCTTGTGCTGACCCTGGTTTGGGGGCTGTCTGCTTTGGGAGGGGGACACCTAACCAAACATCACAGAAAGAAAGGTTTTTAATTTGCAAGTTCAAAAGGTAAAAACAAAAAGATTCTTTTCCCCAGCTGCCTGAACAAGAGAAAAGAATTACAGTTTGATCCTTAAAAGCATTCAATCCCATTTTGCAAGCCCTGGGAGTTATTGATTCCTCAAGAGGTCAGTAGACAAGCCATAAAAAAGCCAACTCTCTTATGTTGTTTTTGTGAGTCCCCAGGAGCTGCTGTTATTTGTGGTCTATCAGGGCATTGATTGGGGTTCCTCTCTGTGCACACAGCCCATGGTGCTTTTTCCACAAGGAGCTAGAGGCCTGGAAAGCCACCTTGCTTCCCCCTCTGCTAAGGTCCTTTGCTTGTAGGTGGCTTCCCCTTGTCACCCACCCGGCATCATGCTACTCACCATGGTAGAAGGGACCCAGCACTGCTTTCTGAGAAGAATTCCACACGCCACCCAGCCCTCCTCAGCCTGGGAACAATAAATACTTCCTCCTTGTGTTTAAAAATAACCCCATGACCACTTTTGGCAGTAATAGGTAAGGCGGACACCACCTAAGCACACCCCCTGCCCCCCATTCCATGCCGTTCTTCTGAAGTAAGAGCAGTTTACTCGTCACTGGGTGACACGTGAGCCCCCAAAAGGCATTCAAGGTTAAAGAGACAGCGGCTGGGTCACGGTCATGGGGAGAGAGACTGTGCACTTTCTGCAGCACATTTGTGCTTGTCAGTTTTGAGAAAGAAAATGGCAGGGAGAAGAAACTGGGAAAATTCTCTGGTTCCCCACTGAGGCCCACTGCATGGCCTTTGCATCTGCAGGACCCTGTTCCTAGAACACCTTTCCTTGCAGAAGTGGTGTGGCTCTCTCCCTGACCTTCTTCACCACACCTGTGCTCAACTGTCACCTGTGTGAGGCCTTCCCAGCTATCCTATTGAAAATAGTCCTTTGTTTTGTTTTTCTTCATGGCATTTGTCACTTTCTAACACATGATGCAGTGCACTTGCTTATTTGTTAATGGACGGTCAGCTGGAGAGGACAGGATCCTCTTCAGTTTCCTTCACCATCATCTCCCCAGAAGTAGGGAGATTCATAAATATTTGCTGGATGAGTGAAAAAATGACAGCTCTCATTTACTGAGTACTCGCTATGTGTCAGGCACATGCTCACGTTTAATTTTCCAGTCACCCGAGGGGTAAGGAGCACATGATCATCTGTGCCCTCATTTGGCAGATGAGGAGAACAAAGGCTCAGAGAGGTGAAGTGAGCTGCCCAGGGTCACACAGAGGTGGGGATGGGAGTGGACCCATCTTGAGGTCCATTTGCCTGCAGAGCCCAGGCTCTTAAAGGGCCTTGAAAATAGCAGCTTGCTCTTCAAATGGAAGGCATTCTTATTTAATACTCTTTCCCAAGACAGCTTTGGGTTTCAGGGAGCAAGACTTCAGGGCTTAGAATCATCATGGAAGAGGACCATGCTCTCGCCCCTCCCTGCTGGTGTGGACATGGACACCAGGCTGATGGCTGGAACAGCATCCATTCCCCGGTCTGGAGCCCTGCTAAGTGCTGGGTGCTAAGGTAGCTCAGGGGAAACAGTGCAAAGCCACAAACTTCCTGCCCTCATGGAGCTCACATGCAAGGGGAAGATGTGCAAAAAGAAGATAAATAAATGCATAATGCAGATTATTACAGGCAATAGTAAACAGGATGTGAGGATGAAATGTGGTAGTCCATGTCAGCTGCCTCAGATGGGGTCAGGGTGGGTCCCTGAGCAGAGACTGTGAAGGGGGCTCCTGGCAGTGGGGAACCACAAAACCCTCAAAGAAAGACAAATTTGGAGTCTTTGAGGAAAAGAAGGACCCATGGGGCTGGAATTTTCTAGAACGTAAAAAAAGAAATCCGTTTTTTTATTAGGTTTTCTGGAGGGTGAAAGGAGGTGAGGCCCAGGCAAGCCATCAGTAATTGGTAGCTATCACTTACTTCCTTTCTCAGGTGGAAAGAAAAGTCTCAATTTGGGGATGTACAAACCAAAGGGCTATTTATTGCTGTGACAAAAAAGGCTTGTTTTTTTTTTCTCTCTCTGGTCACACATGGGTTAGAATTACTCAGGAGCCCCTTCTAATGAATTTTTAATAACAAAAGATGTGTTTTCACATGTATGCCCACACAAGTGTACATACACATATGTGGGCACACACACAGGCAGGCGTGCACGTGCACACTCATGCATGCATGCAGAGGCTAAAACATACCCATGCACATGTGTCTATGCACAGAGGCATGACATCCACACACAGGCACACAAGTCAAGAGGAGCTTTTCTGTCCAAGAGTCTCTGACAACACCAGAATAAACGTTTCCTTAGCTAATAGGCACACCATAGATTTTCATTAAAACACTATGTGAGCAGTCAGTAGCTATAAATGGCCAAGTGCAAAGGTTGTTTCAGCCACAGCAGGTGAGGAGAAGGCATAGTGGGGGTGGGGAGCCCCTGGTCAATGGTTAGGATGGGCTCACACCCTACAGAGGCAGGTGGATGTACATGTGTGTCCCTGAGGGGCATCTGCACAGCTGGGCCTAGGAAAGGGGTTCTAGAAAGGTAGTTCTGGCTGGATACTGACAGGTGTGGGGTGTCAAACAGGGCACTAAAGCTCTTAGGGCCTCAGTTTCCTCATCCGGGAAATGGAGACATAATAGTACATATTCCCATAAGGCTATTGGGAGGGTTGAGTAAGATTGTGTCGGGGATTCTGGGAATGTGGCGACCTGAATAGGGCACAGAGCCCTGGGGCTTCTGGGATTTGGGGCCCACAGACTGTGGTTTGGCCCTTGGGCTCTGTTGGGAGAACTAGAGACCCAAAGTCTCCTCCCTACCCCTGTCAATGGGTTGGTTTGTCCCTGGGGACCCCCAAGACTAAGGACAAGGCCTTGAGTGTGGAGAATCCAGGAAGAATTGGGGTTTGGTTTTACGTAGACTTCAGGGCTATATTTCAGTCTCCACCTCAAGAGTGCACGTGAAGGAGGTAAGTGCATGGGCTGGGGCTTCTCTGCCCTCAAGGCTGGGTGGCTAAGGCATTTTGCCTGAGCACCACAGGCCTACAGGGCCTGAGACCCCTGCCTCTCTACTAATAAGTTTCCTGCAACCAGACCTGAGTCTCATTGTGTCAGAGAGGAAAATAACTTCTCACCTGAGGCTCCCAGAAGCCAGAGAGAAGCACCCTGGTTGGGTCAATCAGATGAGCAACTTTTCTTTCTTTCTTTTTTTTTTTTTTTTGAGACAGAGTCTCAAGCTATTGCCCTGGGTAGAGTGCCATGGCGTCACAGCTCACAGCAACCTCAAACTCTTGGGCATAAGCAATTCTCTTGCCTCAGCCTCCCACGTAGCTGGGACTACAAGGCGCCCACCACAACACCCAGCTATTTTTTGGTTGTAGTTGTGTTGTTTGGCAGGCCTGGCTGGATTCGAACCTGCCAGCTCTGGCGAATGTGCCTGGTGCCCTAGCTGCTGAGCTACAGGCGCCGAGCCCAGATGAACAACTTCTGAAATAATCAGAAAGCAGACAATGGTATTGGTTTCCCATTATTGCTATAAAAATGTTACCATAAATTTGGTGGCTTAAAACAGCATATATTTATTATCTTACAGTTCTAGAGGGCAGAAATAGAAAATGGGTCAGTAGAATTGCATTCCCCCTGAGAGCTCTAGGGGAGAATCTATTCTCTGTGTTTTACAGCTTCTAGAGATGCCCACATTCCTTGGTTCATTGTCCACCTCACTCCAACCTCTGAATCCAACCTTTCTGACTAGTCGGCTTCCTTTCCATCTTTTTTTCCTTTTTTTTTTTTTTTTTTTTTGAGATAGAGTCTCAAGCTGTCACCCTGGGTAGAGTACTGTGGCGTCACAGCTCACAGCAACCTCAAACTCTTGGGCTTAAGCGATTCTCTCGCCTCATCTTCCCAACTAGCTGGGACTACAGGCACCTGCTACAATGCCGGGCTATTTTTTGTTGTTGTTGTAGTTGTCGTCGTTTGGCAGGCCTGGGCTGGATTTGAACCCACCAGCTCCAGTGTGTGTGGATGGCGCTCTAGCCACTGAGCTACAGGCACCAAGCCATTCCTTTCCAACTTTTAAGGACCTCTCAATAATTAGGATATCCCCCTTCTTGCAAGTTCCTTAATTTAATTACATCTGCAAAGTTCCTTTTGTCATATATATCACACATTCCTGGACTCCAGGGATTAGGACATGGGTATCTGTGGTGACTTTATGCTACTTCCCACCACATCTAAAGAAAATAGAATGGCTGGAGGTGACAGATCAACAGCCGAGTAATAATAATTGCAATAATAAAACTTAAGTGTGTTAGAATTCAGGGAATCATCCAACTACACAAAAGAAAAAGAAAAAAGAAAGAAAGAAAGGTCAATTAAAAAAAATTACTCTGACAATTTTGAAAGAAGTGAAAAGAGGAGAAAATGTAAGCAATTCTTAAATGTATGGACTGCTTTTAAGCACGAATGATTTTGACTCCCAATTCAGAAAACATTAGTTCAAGGATAGACATTTGTTGGAGCCCCTTGTGTACATCAGTAAAGCTTCATTCAGAGTAAGGGGAGATTCTCACATGTTAAGCTTAAATTTGAGAAAAGAAGGAATTTATGTTTAATTGTAATATGTACAATAATTTTCAATTTCAAAGGTGGAGCTGTGTGTTAATTTCATTATATTTTAAAGCCCAAGTATTACTTTACTTAATCAAACAAAACTAAAACCAAACCAAACAAAAAAAGGGAAATTCAAGTGAAACCCCCAAAATGACTTTACTAGAGATTTAAGACCTGATTTCTGAACTAAAAATTAAGGTGATGAATTGCAGGAACTGTTAGTTCCTGTTGTAACATGAATAGGGACCTGGAAGATGGAATCGTGGAAATATCTTGAAGCAAAATAAAGAAGAAATGCAAATGACAAACATCCCAGAAACACAAGCCTAAAGCAAGCAAGTAATGCAAGAAAATGTTCTTTGGCTGAGAAGAGAACACAGTCTGCAAACTGAAAGGACTCCTGATCTCCAAGCTGGAAGCAAGAAAAAACACATACCAAGAGATATCCTGGCAAAATTCACAAACTCCAATGATTAAGAAAAAAATCTGATGGCTTGGTGCCTATAGCACAGTGGTCACAGTGCCAGCCACATACACCCAGGCTGGCGGGTTCAGATCCAACCCAGGCCATCTAAACAACAATGACAACTGCAACAAAAAAATAGCTGGGCGTTGTGGTGGGCGCCTGTAGTCCCAGCTACTCAGGAGACTGAAGCAAGAAAATCGCATAAGCCTGAGAATTGGAGGTTGCTGTGAGCTGTGATGCCACGCACTCTACCAAGGGCGACATAGTGAGAACCTGTCTCAGAAAAAAGAAAAAAATCTGACATTCTTCTGGGCAGAAAGAACATAATGCTAGTGGAAAAATTTAGAACAGTACCATCCTTCTTGACAATCCTGGAAGGGAGGATTCAGTGAACAGAGGGCGCTGACCCACAGACTTTAAGTCTGACAAAGTCTTGTTCGTTTCCCTGATTGAGGACAGGAATGTTTGCTTTTGATTCTCCTCAAATTGGCCTCATTGAGTAGCTGAACTCTTTGAAATCAAACTATTAATAGGTAAGAATTGAATCCAGACCAGCAATGTAGCTTTAGATAGCTTTCTTCTCCCTGAGTTCTCTCATCTGTAAAATGGGAATAGTAACAGTACTCACCGGAGAAGGGGGGATTTGGTAAGTTTCCACCTAGCGGTAGGATGTAAGGGTAATATGGCATGCTACCTGGGTGAAGGACTCAACTGTAACTCAGACTTTACCTATAAACACAAACAATGTAACCTAATTGTACGTATCCTCGTTTAGTTTAAAAAAAAAAAAGTGAAAATAACAGTACTCACCTCCTAGGGTTCTCATGAGGATTAAATCAGTGCATTAATAAGTGTTTGAGAAATGTTAACCACTGTGATTATTTTGGGGCTTTTTTTTCTATTAGACCTGGGAACTCTCAGTTGGGGCCAAGAAATTTCTAATCTTTTCCCAGGTCTGGAAAGCATAGTCTAATCAGATGGAGGAGAAAACTTTGAAAGGGGCAGGGAGGACAATACTCTTTCCACTGACCATTCAGAACCTCATCTTGGGGCTTCTCAGAGTCAATGTCTCCATTTGAACTTGAAATTGACATCTTTGCCTAGGTCCATTGTGCTTTTAGTGGGTAGAGGATAGGCTTGGAAACTTTGGGTTCCTATAAAACACTTATCCTTGCTTTGCTGAGCATGGCTGTAAAGGAAACATTTTGATTTTTAATTTCAAAATAATATGTGAATGAACAGGCAATGAATTTGTGTTGAAAGGCCAGACTAGAGGGAGGTGGTGACTACAAGAGGACAGTAAGGGTAGGGTTGCTAGGTTTAGCGAAAAACAACAATAACAACAGACATCCAGTTAAAGCTGAATTTGAGATAAATAATTAGGGGGTCTTTAAGGGAAGGTTCTGCATTTTGAGCTGAGTGTTGGTTACACAGGTGTGTTACAATGGTGAAGATACATCAAGCTGAACATTTATGATCTGTGCGCTCATCTGTGTGTGCTGCATGTCCATAAAAAATGAAATTAATGCTATGTGAATGAACACATTCTTACTATAAAACAGGTCAAAATGTTACAGGAATGTACTGACTAAAAGGCTCCCTTTCTATCACTGTAGCCAAATTCTCTCCAAAGGGAAGCAGTATGTTGAGTTTGGTAAGAAGCCTTTAGACCCCCCTTCCTTTTTTTTTGCAGTTTTTGGCCGGGGTTGGGTTTGAACCCACCACCTCCGGCATATGGGGTTGGCGCCCTACTCCGTTGAGCCACAGGTGAGACCCCATTTTTAATTCTTTATTTTGAAAATTTGCTACACCTATAGCAAAGCACATGCCTCTTAAGTATCCAGCCGCATGAGATTGTACACATGCACACACCATGTACCCACCCCCCAGCTCGGGATAGAACATTCCAGGTCCAGAGCTTTCCCTAATGCTCCCTCACACGCATCCTCCTCCCCAAATAACCACCTGTTCTCTTCCAGTCATTATGCCATTCAAGACCTTCTTCAAATTCCTTCCAGACTTCAGAAAAATAAAATTTTTATTTTAGAATTTTATAGAAAGTGAGCATGTTCTCCTTTACTCCCACACAGCTTCCCCCGATGTTAATGTTCTACATGACCATGACACATTGGTCACAACGAGGAAATGAGCACTGGTACATTACTATTGACTAAACTCCAGGCTTGACTTGGATTTCACGGGTTTGTCCACTATTCTTTTTCTGTTCCAGGATCTATGCAGAATATCACATTGCACTTAGTCTTCTAGACTTTCTCTTTCTCTCTCTCTCTCTGTACACACACACACACACACACACTGGCCACTTGGGGTTTTCCACTGTAGCATGGGCCTTAGAGACCTTCCTCAAAGTCTCCAGCCCCTACCTCCCTGACAGCGGCCTGGCATGCTTAATGCAGTCTTAGAGCACCAGCTGAGCAGGGGAGCAAGAACAACAAAAAACCCAACATGCTTTTTTTGGAAAATCTTAATATATTTTTTTAAAGTGTCAGAATAGTCACCTTGGGGAAATTGCAACGCTATAGGGTGTTCTAATGCTGGCTGGACAAGTTAGCACTGGTTTAACTTTCATTTAATATGAGGCTACAAGAGCAGGCGTCTTTTCAGTCTTTGGGGCTTTTAAAGGTTTTAATCCAGTCCTGGTTGGGGGCATGTTTTAATTCATTTCTTTTACAGTGGCTTTTTCTGCTTTAGCTCCTGGAATTCAAGTTTAAGCCATTATATCCTGCATTGTAAGGGAGAAAAGAAAGCCCTACTCTATATGGTTATTTTATAAAACTCTTCAGCAGATCACATGAGTACATATGTTAATATCAGTAGATTACAGAGTTTACCTAGTGACATATTGATATTTAGGACAATGTCTGGCGTAGGAAAGTAGCACATAAAATGTTCAGTATGGTTTCCAGTGGAAGTCAAGTGGGACAGTGGGTTAACCTGCCTTGGGTCATGCTGCCCCTTTAAGGATGGGATGAAGTCAGCCATCTCCTGATAGAACAAAGGCATACCGGGCTCTGCCTGCCCAAAGCCAGGTGGCTGAGGGATGCTGTCACCAAGTGGTAGCCCTTATCTCCTCATGTCAGGGCCCACAGGCGTCAATGAGAGCCACCAAGTGGAGCTGGCAGCTCCTTCAGCAAGTCAGACCTGGGTGGACCAGGCCTTGTGCTCAGTGGAGATTAGTCAACCACATTGACGGGGCACCCACTAAGTACAGAGCTCAACTTGGGCAAGCAACATCAGCTCTCTGTGTCTCAGTTTCCCCATCTGTGAAATGGGAATATAGTATAGCAATGGCCCTTACTTCAGAGAGTTATTGTGAGGTTTGAATGAGTTAATTGATATTTATAAAGTTCTAGAATACCATTGGACATGGTAATATTTAGTAAATGTCAGCTCTTATAGAGCACTGGCTGTGCACCTATGTCAAGGAAGGCAGAGGTAAAAGAAATAAGGTGTTCAGATACAGGTGTCCATAAGTTCAGGTGCAATTTACAATGTAAATAAACCTATTTTAAATTGCACATGAACTTTATGGACACCCTGTATAAATTTATTTTCTCCCTTCCCTCCCTCAAATCTTTTTTTCTTATCTTTCTTTTTTTTAAATGGGATGCTGGTATTTTATTTTATTTATTTATTCATTTATTTATTTTTGCAGTTTTTGGCTGGGGCCGGGTTTGAACCCGCCACCTCCTACTCTGCCGGTGCCCTACTCCTTTAAGCCACGGTGCCCCAAATCTTTTTTTCTATCAATGATTTCACTCTTCTCATAGGTTTCCAGACAAAAATCCTCAGCCATCTTGACTCTGCCCTATTGATGACAAAAATCTATCTATTCTGCTTCTAAAATGGCTCGCATACCCATCTTTCCCCAGTCCTGCTCCAATTCTGGCCTTTGGAAATAATTCCCAACTAGTCTTGCCTTTCTATCCTTCCCCTCACTTCACCCTAGCTTCAAATCCTTTTCCTAGGGTCCCACTCTCATCATGGCCTGCACATACTCAAGTACCCTCTGTGGCTCCCCACTACCTCAGGAGGAAATCTACCTTTCTTGGCCTGACAGTTGAGATCATTTACCACTGGACCCTGATGTACCAGAATGGTGCAATGATTTGAAAGCTAAGTTCCAGGTCCGCTCCTCCGCTTCCTTCACTGTGGGCCCTAGGCAAGTGACTTAACTACCCTAGACCTCAGTCTTTACTTGCTGTATGGGGAAAACAATAATGCTTGCCTTAGAAGAGTGTTGTTAAAGTAAAACTAGTTAACTATGATCCTAACAGTAGCACTTACCACTTATTGTGTCTTTGTTCTGTGCCTGGCACTGTCCAAGTTCTGTCCATGTGGCTATTCACACAGTGAGTATAAATGGATTTGCACAGTGCCAAGCACAGAGCTCATGTATCATGAGAGTGTGTGCGTGTGTGTGCGTGTGTGTGCGTGTGTGTGTGTGGTTATTACTAGTATCTTCCCAGCCTCATTTCCTATTCCAACCCCCACCTCACCTTCCAGGCCTGTCACACAGAGCTCCTGGGAACAGATGCTCTGAGCTTGCAGAGGATAGGCAAGCATATATTAGGTCCTTGAGGGGATGGGTAAGATTTGGTCCAATCCCTAGGGGTAGGTAATAAGGACTGGGAAAGGCCAGGCTGCCTGCCACAGCCACCACCCAATCTTTGTAATGTGAGCCCACCAAACTGAAGTCCCAAAAGAAGTTAGATCATCATCACCTCACTTACCTAGAGCTCACTGTGTGTCAGGCACGGTGCTAAGTGCTTTTGCCATCATCTTATTTAATCCTCAACAGCACTATGAGGAAAGTACTAATATGAGACACATTTTCCAGATGAAGAAACTGAGGCTCAGAGAGGAGTTGTCACTCCTCAAGGCCCCACTGCCAGCACCTGATGGCCCTGGGCTTCAAAGCCAGATGGCAGACTCAACCACGCATGCTCCCACTGCTCTGCCCCCATGGTGTCCTGGTTTCAAAGCTTGGGTATCTGGTCCTAGCTTTCACCACCCCCAGAATCCCAGAGTTCAGGCCCAGCCTCAGGCAGCCAGACAACCCCTTGGTGGCTTTCTCATTCCTGGTATTTTTAGCTTTGGGTCATCTGCCTTGCCTGAGCGGGGGACAGAGGCACCCAGACAAGCCCATTTTTACTGGTGCCCTTCAGATGCCCACAGGCTCAGCTGTCCTGGTGGCATGCCTGGCGTTCCCAGGGCATTGTTCCTCTTGGTGAGGTCCAGATTCCAGCAACAGCTGCTGCCTGACCTCCCCCAGCTTCTCCCTCCTCTGCCCGCCTGCTGGAGTCCCTTTGCTGAAGAACATGGCACAGTGACAGCCCAACCTAGTCCTTCATGCCTGGGTCTTGAGCTATATAAAGGTTACACTTTTGGCTCATTAGTCATCCGACCTGAGATTGTTGGGTGAAGGACCTTTCAACAGGTCTTCAGCTAACACACGGCACAGTGCTGCAAGGACAGGGCCCTGCCCCTTCCTGGGAACAGACACGGGCATTTGTGGGGCTTTGATGCTGGAACAGCCTGGGTTCTGTTGGCATTTGGTCCAGATAATTCCTTTCACTGGGTGCGGGGAGGTAGTGTCCTGGCATTACAGGACGCTGAGCAACATTGTTGGCCTCCATCAGTAGCAACTCCCACTTTCCTAAATTGTGACAACTAAAAATGTCTCCAGACATTGCCAACCACCCCAGGGGCGCAAACTATTTCCAGGAAGGGAGAGATGGGCTCCCTGCTAGAAAAGAGTTTGAGAATGGTTTGGGGGTGGCCTAGTCCACCAACCGTCCACTGTCTCCTGGTGGGGGTCTTGGAGAAGGAGGGACATTTGGATAGAGGTCTGGGATAGAGGTCACTTATGCTGCTTGTTGGCTAGATGACGGAGGGCTTTTCCTGGTTGAGCCTCCTTTTTCACATCTGCAAAATGGGTTGACTCAGAACACTGACCTCATGGGGGGGGGGTGCAGTAAGGCTGACTCAAGAAAGCATTGAATAAAACACAATCTTGTTTTTGCCTTCCAGTGTCTTCAGAAATCCCATTCCTGGGGGGTAAGCTATGCCCACCCTCATAGGTGAAAGCCCTATGGTCAATTAGCTCTAAATACAGTCTTGATTCAGTATTTATGATGCCCAGCCTCAAATGGTCATCAAATTCAAAACTCCTCTCTTGTGTTCATGGCAGCCTCCTGCCCTCCCTCAGCTCAGGCCTGCAGTGGGCACCCAACTACCCTGTCCATGTTTCTATACCCACTTCCTTGGTTTCTCTGCTTTTGCCCTGGCCACATGGCAGCCAGAGGGACCATTGAAAATAAACATAACACTTTTAATTAGAAATAATCATGCCTCAGATAAACCTCATTGGCTATGATACTGCCACTGCGCAAAGCTAACATAACACTTTCAAATGGCCGGCCTATACTCTTAGGATAAGGACTCTTCCATCTATCTGGGCCTGCCTCCTTCTCTTTGTCTAGATCAGGATTTCTTGCCCTTGGCACTGCTGACATTAGGGCCAGGTCAACTCTTCATTGTGGGGTGACATCCTGTGCCTTGGGGGATGTTGAGCAGCATCCTTGGCCTATATCCACTACATGTCACCTAGTCATGACAACCAAAAATCGACGTTGCCACATGTTCCCAGATGGGAGGTGGCAAAATTGCTCCCATCTGAGAAACATAGGTCTAGTTAACTTTTGTCCATTCTTCCCTAACTCCCCAGACTAGGCCCTCCCAGCAGTGTTCCTCTCATTCCCTGAGTGTTTAGCCTCAGTTGCACTCTACATTTGCTTGTTTGATTCTTTGATAAACATCTCATTCCTGCTTGGACTCCATGCTATACTATAGGGACCAAGTATAGGATAGCTATATGGGGCAGGGGCCAAGTATATCTTGCTCACCATGGTGTCCCCCAGCACCCCACACACTGTTGAATCATGCTGACTTGTAGCATTCCCTGCATTCTGCTTCATTGTTTTGCTAGTCTGTCTCTTCTAGTAGAATCTTCCAGGACAGGGACCAGGATTTACTCATCTTTCCAGAGCCCTTGATCCTGGCACATAGTAGGTGATCATGATAAGCTTGTTCCACGGAACTGAATTCAACAGGGACTGAAGATGGTTCTGAAGGCAGTCCAGGACACATGTGGGAAAGGCCTGGATATACTCCTGATGCAGTGTCTCTAGGGCTAAAGTCACCAATCCTTTTATATACACCCTTGCCTGTCTGAGCCTCTCCAGGCCAGCTGGACACCCCTCTGGCTGACTAAGAGAGCACCAGGGTGAATCTTCTTGAGTGTGAACTTTACTCTATATCCCCTGCCCTCAAGCATGTTGAAAGGTCAAGGATATCAACTCATCTTCCCTGCTCACTCCAACTAAGCTCACTAAAAATGATTGCTGTGATGGATTATCAATGTCTGCCAAAGGCCCTAGATATAGGAGAGGGGGTGTGTATGCCATGTGCTGTTGTTCTTCTCCTTCCTCTCTGTATCCTCTGAGACAGACAGAAAGTTCTAAGACCATGCATTGTGGCAGAGAATGGATAAATTTGGGGGTTGGGACACACAATGAAACAGTTCTATTTTCCCCAGGAAAAGCCAGACAAAAAAAGCAGAGTTAGCTTTGTTCTCCAGGGTAACTTTGGACAAGGGACCAGAAGAGATTAGGAGGAAGGATATACTAATACCTTTATATCCTAGTTGCATCCAAAGGACAAAAATAGACAGGAGAGATGAGAAGACAAAGAGGGATGGATTATGGAATCCTCTCTGGAATGAAGGTGGGAGGCCAGCAAGGGCCTCTGAGGTGAGTCATGATTTTACAAAGGGAACAGGCCCCAGGGAGGGGTATGGTACTGCCTGGTCCAATGCTCAGGGCTGTCCTCAAGGTGAACCAGATAGTATTAAGACAAATGGAGGAAACCAGGATGATTTTAATTCTGAATAAAGAGCTGAGACCCTGGATCAGTGAGGAATGCTTTTGGCTGCAAGTAAGCAGCTTAAACCAATGGGGGGTTAGTTTTCTCTCAAAGAGTGTGCATATTATACAGTTCCAGGGTTTTTCAGCAGCCAGACATGATTGAGAATCTTGGTTTTGTTTCTTGAATTCTGTTGGCCTTCTCTGGGTTCCCAAGATGGTGGCCATAGATCCAAGTGTCCTGTTCCTACATTAGCACATTCGAAGCAGGAGCTTGGCTTGGTGGGGGTGGGGAGGATTTTTTTTACATGTACACCTACTTTTTATCAGGGAGGGCAATATCTTCCTGGAGAAATCCTCAGGATACCTTCAGTACATTTCACTGGCCAGAACAAAATGAGGCCCCCACATTTAGACCAATCCTGGCCTATCTTCTTTGACATCAAAGGTTCTTTGGCCTAATTCGCAATATAATCAGACTTCAGAAAAAGACGGCAGATGGATTTAGGACAGGCAATAAATAATGTCTGCTCAATGCCCCCACCCCAATAACTGAAAAAGCATTTTCCCAAACATATATGGTGGAACACCAAGTATTTGACAAGGAAAAGTCTCCACAGCCAAAGTGGGAGCCTAGTTTAATAGGTTCCTCAGTTGCAGAACTTCTCAGAGCCTTTAATATTAATGCTTACTGTTTATTGAATACTTACTATGTACTACTTGCCAGGCACTGTATCAATAGCTACATTTCTATTATCTCATTAAATCCTTATAATAACTCTAGAGAACAAAGAAGGTAGAAACTAAGGGAAGGGGCAGAGCTGAGATGTAAATCCAGGACTCGGATTCTAGACCTTTATGCTATACTTTTTCTGCAGAGCAACATTTACTAAAATGGACAAATTAGTCTTGCCTGTGGAGATATCTCACTAAGACTCTAAGCCTGGAAACTCAACTTCTCTCTTGCTCCCTTTTTATCCCCCACCAAACTGGCTCCTGGCAGAAGAATTTAGATTAAATCTGACAAATTCAGGATTACCAAAATTCAGGTCTGCTATTGTTATTCTTTTTCATAACACCCTATTTTTCTCTTTCTGAGCACTTACCTCAGTTTTTATTAATAGTCAAATATTCACATCTATTTGTGTAGTAAGCACCTGTCTCTCACACTAGAACATCAGCGCTGTTTGGGCTGAGATTTTTGTCTGTTTTTTTCACAGTTGCATCCCCAGCACACACAGTAAAAACAGTGAGTCCATGAACAATCTTGACTTGGCTCACACACTTCTTTCTGAAACTAAACTTGCACATTGATTTGAAAGTGTGGGCAAAAACTAAATGTGAAATTCTGGGGTTTGTGGGGTGGGTTGAATAAAAGACACATACATAAAACTTGAAAGAAATCCAGGGAAGCCAGAAGTTCCAGAAAGGATCCCTGGGGAGTTGGCCTTGACTTGTAACTGATTTCCTTCAAGGTCTGTCTAGGCCTCCAGGAGAAATCCATCCATCTGCAGAGTGAATGCAGCTTAAATTCAGATCTTGCAGCTGAGAGAATGGGCTCCACGTTCTTGGCTCCTCTTCCCGCCTGAAAAGGCACCCACAGACCCATCTTGGTGCTCAGAGGAAAACATGGGGCCTCATGGCCAATATCCTTTCCAGTCCAAATTTCTTTTCCAAACTTCCAGGTTTAATTATTTGAAGTGTTTCTGGTCCTGCCACAGAGCGTCTGGCTCCAGTTACAGACACTTCCCAGCAGGGGGCGGTGCTACTTTAGGGCTCAGCCGGCTCATCTCCCCAGCGAAGGAAAGGAGCAGAAACCTGGAAAGTCAAAGGGACATCTTTAATCCCACTTGTCCCTTGCCAGGCCTGTCAGACGGGTCTCAGCCATGCCGCTTCTTCTGAAAATCAGAAGGGTGAGGATGGAATCAAGTCTTTGTAAAGGAAAACCATTTGCTTGTTTATATTTCATTCATTCATTCATTCACCCCTCAAATATTTATTTGGCTCAAATATTTATTTGGCTGGATGATCCGTCAAGCCCTGTTCTCGACCCTGGGAGTCAAACAGAAAGCAAAACAGACACAAGTTTCTGCCTTTCTGGAGCTGTCCTTCCTGCTTGAGGAGGATGAGTTAGGAGAGCATAGATGATAAAATAAATAAGCAAATGGCATGCTTCCATGGAATAAAAGAGGAAAATAGGACAGGGTAAGAGTGAAGAGAGACAGATAAAGGGTGAGAGAGACAGAGAGTAGGAGAGGGAGAGAGGGAAGGGGGTGTGAGCAGAATCAGGGAAGCCTCCTGGATCAAATGACATTTGAACAAGCGCTTGGAGAAACAGCAGAATATTTGGGGAAAAGTATGCCAGGCAGAGGCAACTGTCAGGTTAAAGACCCTGAGGTGAGACTGCATGGTAGTTTTTATTGTTTTCAAAGTGCAAATTAAGGCCCCACATCCTGGCTCACATCTGTAATCCTAGCATTCTGAGAGGCCAGTGGTGGATCTCTTAAGCTCAGGAGTTTGAGAACAGCCTGAGCAAGAGCGAGACCCCATCTCTGCCAGTTGTTGTGACAGGCACCTGTAGTCCCAGCTACTCGGGAGGCTGAGGCAAAAGGATTGCTTGAGCCCAAGAGTTTGAGCTTGCTGTGACCTATGACACCAGGGTACACTACCAAAGCTGATAAAGTGAGACTCTGTCTCAAAAAAAAAAAAAAAAGTGCAAAGTAATAGCCATTTATTGTGGGAAAATTAGACACTAAAGAAGAAAAATATCACTTGTTACGAGGAGAATTAATGGCCTAGTACACGGTGGGGGGTGGGGGAAGGGGAGAGCAAAGAGAGAGAGAGAAGGAGGGAGGGGGTGGGGTCTCAGTGTGTGACACACCCTGTGGGGGCAAGACACAATTGTAAGAGGGACTTTACCTAACAAATGCAATCAGTGTAACCTTGTTTCTTGTACCCTAAATGAATCCCCAACAATAAAAAAAAAAAAAAGAAAAATATCACTTGTAATCCCTCTACCCAGAAACAATCACTGTTAACATGGTAGTGTTTTTTTTTTTTTTTTTTTTTTGTAGAGACAGAGTTTCACTTTATTGCCCTCACGGCAACCTCCAACTCCTGGGCTCAGGTGTTTCTCTTGCCTCAGCCTCCCGAGGAGCTGGGACTACAGGCGCCCACCTCAATGCCCGGCTATTTTTTTGTTGCAGTTTGGCCAGGGCCGGGTTCAAACCCACCCTTGGTATATGGGGCTGGCGCCCTACCCACTGAGCCATAGTTTTATGCTCTATCTTTTTTTTTTTTTTTTGAGACAGGGTCTCACTCTGTCACCCTGGCTAGAGTGCAGTGGCATCAGTGTAGCTCACAGCAACCTCAAACTCCTGCGCTTAAGTGATCCTCCTGCCTCAGCCTCCCAAGTAGCTGGGACTACAGGCGCCCACCACAATGCCTCGCTAATTTTTTCTGTTTTTGATAAAGAGAGGGGTCTTCCTTTTGCTCAGGCTCATCTCAAACTATCCTCTCACCTTGGCCTCCCAGAGTGCTAAGATTATAAGTGTGAGCCACCATGCCCAGCCTTTGCGGTCTATTTTTAAGCAGGCACATGTGCATGTGTGCACACACACACATACAGACACACACACACACACAGACACACACACACTTATACTTTTCTTCTTTTTACAAAACCGGGGTTTATACAACATATACAGTTTCATAACCACTTATTTGCTTAATAGTATAACAAGGTAAACATACCATGTCAATAAATATTGATCCACATCATTATTGGAACAACTGTAGAGTCCCATTGTATGAATGTCCCATATTGTACTCAACCATTCCCTTACTAATGGGCATTGAGGCTGCTTTCCATTTTTCTAATTTATAAATGGTTATGCAGCCACCATCCTTGTAACATTTTTACACTGTCTGAGTATACAATTATTTCCTTAGGATATGCTTCTACAAGTGGAAATGCTGGGCTGAAGGCTGTGCACTCTTTAAGAGCCTGTAAGGCCTGGCTATTTCTCAAGAAGGCTTTGGGGGACCCTCAGAATATTCTCCTTGGCAGGAAATCAACTTTTTTGAAGAGAAATTAGTGCCCTACTGCACTGCAGGCCTCATCTCTGGTGGCTGGCCATATGAGTAATTTAAATTCTCTTCTTTATTCATTTCCATGTTAAATATTTTCTACATTCTACATGCATTGTACTTTATATTAACTTTTCTCACAAAAGCGATATTAGCTTATTATGGAAACCAAACAAAAGACAAGTTTGTACAGTAGGAAGAGAAGGCCCACATCTCCCTAGAAGTTGTCATGATCCATTTTGGGTATCTGGCCTTTAGATAATGGTCATTGCTCCTTTGCCTACAGAGGAGGGCTCAGGATGAGATCCCACTATGACTGATCCCAAACATTGGCTTCCCCCAGCATGTGAGTGTCACACTCCAGCTTGGGAATGCCCAGCTCTCCAGAGGGCTGAAGTGGAAGTGTACTGGGGTGGGCCCCTCTGCCAGACTCTCCCACTGGGCTCCCTGTGTGGACCCCCCTCTGTTGGTGCATGAATGGCCTCATTGCCAGGAAAACTGAGCCCACAGGAGGGCATCTGTCACTGCCTTGAGCTATACACCTAGCAGATTTCAACATGGGGAGTGGCGGTGGAGGGTGGGGATCTACAGAACCAAGACACAGGTCTGGTTCCTGGGGAGGTGAAGATAGGAAAGGCAGGGAGACAACTTTCATGGGGACCTTCCCATGTGCCTCATGCTAAGCTAAACCTTGGTGTAAATTATGCCATTTTATCCATAAGACCACCTTGAGAGATAGGTGCCATTATTATCACTCCTTTTTTCCAGACAAGTACAATGAGGTTTAGTGAGGTGCTGGAACTTGCTCATAGTGAAGGAGGTGGTGGCCGTGGAATGTGCCACTCAGCTGTCCAAGAGAGCACCTACTGGAGGTGTTGGTGACAGCCACCAGGTGCCACATTTTCAGATCTAGGCAGCGGTCACCCAGGGGCTGCTCCCAGCCCACAACTGAGTATGGCTGGGATGGCAGAGCCAGGCCATTCCTACCTGACCCTGCTCTGGGCTCCACATCAGCCCGGGGGCTTTCCCAGAGCCTCTACAGTCTGAGGCTCCTCCTCAATTCTCCTTCTTTCCCTCTGTCCATTCCCAGATGTCAGACCAGGATTCGGATCTGAGGCTCTCCCTGCCCCCTGCTGCTCCTGTCCCATTTCCTTCACAGGCATCTCCCTCAATAAATCTCTTGCATTGCCAATTTTATGTTGGTACCTGCTTCCTAGAGAACTAAAATGGAACACTGAGATAACTAGAATTTGAACTCAGACCTTCCTAAGACCCTGGTCTGCACACTTTACAACTGTGCTACTTGTTAAGCTTAAAGTATAGGTTTGAAGACTTTCCACAGGCCCAAGAAATGGCCTGGTTAATAGCAAGAACAAACTATTAGTGTGGATGCTGGTCCTCTGCCCTTATTGACTCCTCTGGCATCATAAGAAAAATGTTTAATTAGGAGCCAAGAATCCTGAGGTTAGAATAGACGTGGAAAAGTCGCTTATCTTCTTGGATAAGTTTCTCAGCTGTAAAATGGGGATGGCATTTGGAGGATCCAAATGATCCAAAAATCCTTGAGGATTTTTGTGAAGATTAAATAAGATAAGAATAGATACGAATTGCAACAGAGAGAACAGTGCTACTAGCAGTTGAAAAGGAACTCCTTTGCCCCCAGTCAGGTCATTTATAATCAGGGCCAAGTTCAGGTGTTGAGGGCGTGATAGAATCTTCAAGGGATCGTTTAGGATCATGTCTGCCTGCAAGCCTCAGAAAATCTAGTTTAAACGTATGAAAGTTAATTTATCTCACATAATAAAGCGTTGGGAACAGGAAGGGCAAATCTATGCAGAGCATCAGTGAAGCTACTAGAGACATCAGTTCCTTCTGATTTCCTATTCCATTTTCATAGCATATGGGACTTTCCTGTGGCCACAAAATAGCTGCTGAAGCTCCAGAACATACATTTCCATTCCACGTAGTAAGATGTCATTGGGAAGGCCAAAAAATAAAAGTATTCTCAGTTTCAGATTTTCAAGGGAGCAGCATTCAGTATCTAGAGAATGTAGAATCAAGAATCAGAATGCCCAGAGAAGGCTGGCTTCTGGAAGCATTATTTGATCATCTGTACTCTCCTTTGAAGAGCCTCTCAGGCAGGATGACTTACACAGGGACATATTTAAAGTCTGCTAAGCCCTCACCAGATGTTTTGTAATGTGTCTCGAGATCCCCAAATGCGAACAGCCATGGGATTCTTCACTTTCCAGCTAGAGTCACATCTGTGCTTTTCTGTAGTTGTGAAAAAAAGATCTTCCTCAAATTTTCCGATAAAAGTAATATATGCTTATAACCAAAAGAAGAAAACAAGAAAAGAAAAGAAAATACAGGCAAATTTAAGGAAGAAAAAAATTATCTGAAGTTCCACCACCCAGAAATGAGCATGGTTAACATTTCTTCTAGACTTCTAATGTATTCAGACACATCCACTTTCCGCCCCCATACTGTACATATTGCCTCTTTATCTACATCTTTTTTCACTTAAAGTATGTCATGCACACCTCGGCCTGCCAATAAATATAAAAGAATGCCATCCCTTTTAAAGTTTGCACAGTAGTCCACGAATGTACCAGCAGCATTTATTTACAGACTCTTCTTAAATTACCTCTAGCTTGATTCAAATTTTTGTCTGATTTTATTTTTATTTTTTGGTCTGATTTTAAACCATCCTCTATTGCTCCCCTTACATTTTTTGGGACTACCTCTTTAGAATTAATTCCTAACAGTGCAATTGTGGGGTCATGGAACTTTTAAAAAAGGATTCAGCGCAGAGAACTGAAGTGCCTTCCAGAAAGATGCTAATTTACACACTCGCCAGCTATATATGATATTATCCCACACACCACTAAAACTGCTCACTAGAGAGATTGGATATATTTCCAAATTGCTTTAGCCAATTTTATTTCGCCTCCTCATCCTAATTCTTATTTTGCATTGCATGTTTCTATCTTTGTCTGTGTTTTCAAAAACTGGCAATGTATTGCAGTTATTTTTGCAAATACATAGCAACAATTTTTTTTTTTACCAGTTTTTTTGTTTGTCTTTAAATTATTGTATTTTTTATTGTGGTAAAATGTACATAATGCAAAATGTATGCTCTTCACCATTTTAAGTGTATATTCAGTGGCATTAAGTACATTCATATCTTTGTGCCACCATCACCACCATCCATCTTCAGAACTTTATCATCACTCACATTGAAACCGTGTACCCGTTAAACAATAGCTCCCCATTTTCCCCACCCCCTGACCTCTTGATAGTCTCTGTTGTACTTTCCATCTCTATAAATTTGACTACCGCAGGAACCTCAAATAAATGAAATCATACAATAGTTGGCTTTATGTGTCTGGCTCATCTCAGCATATTGTCTTCAAGTTTCATCCATGCTGCAGCGTGTGTCAGAATTTCCTCCATCTGGATTTGATACTTGGTCTGAGGACCTCCCTCCCTTCTTTTCTTCTTTCTTCCTTGTCTTTCCTTTTCCTTGTTATGTCTCTTACCTATCCTTTTTCTAAGATGAATTCGTTGAGGTAAAATTTATATATGGAAAAATTCACCCTTTTTAGGAGTACAGTTCTGTTAAGTCCTAACAAGTGTGTGTAATTGTGTAACTGCCACTACAATTTAAGTATAATCCTCCCACAAAGTTTCCTTATGCCCTCTGTAGTCATTTCCATCACCCACCCCAGCCTGTGTCAGTCTCTTAATTATTGTTTGCCCTGTAGCTCTGCCTTTTCCAGAATTCTTTATACAGGGAATCATGCAGTGTGAGAGTACAATTCCATCACGTGGATGTTACACAATGTGCTATCCGTTCACCTGCTTCTGAGTATTTGACTATTACAGATAAAGCTGCTGTGGACACAGATTTATAAATCATTGTGTAGATGTATGTTTTTATGTTAGTTTACTTTGGCTGCTGTAACAAAAGGCCACAAATGTAGTGGCTTAAAGCAACACAAATTTATTATTTTATAGCTCTGGGAGTCAGAAGTTCAAAATGGATTAAAATCAAAGTGTCAGCACGGCTGACATTCCTTCTGTTCAGAGGGTCCAGGGCAGAATCTGTGCTCTTGCCTCTTCTGCTTCTAGAGTCCACCTGAAGTTTAGGTTCATGGCTCCTGCCTCCATCTTCAAAGACGGCGATGACCAGTCAAGTCTTGTCAAATAGTGTTACCCTGACACTCACTCTCCTGCCTCCCACTTTCACTTATCAAGCCCACCTGGATAATCAAAATGATCTCCCCACCTCAACATTCTTCATCTAATCACAGCGCAAAATTCCATTTCCATGCAATTTAACATGTTCACAGGTTCCAGGGATAAAGGCATGGATATTTTAAGGGAGCCATTATTCTGCCTAGCACAGCTTTCTTTTCTTCTAGGAACAGAATGGCTGGACCCTATGGCAGGTATGTGTTTAACATTTCAAGAACATACCAAACTATTTTTCTTTTATTTATTCATTTAGTTAGTTATTTTCTCTCTCTCTCTTTTTTATTGTTGGGGATTCATTGAGGGTATAAGAAACCAGTTACACTGATTGCATTTGTTAGTAAAGTCCCTCTTAAAATTGTGTCCTGCCCCCAAAAGGTGTGTCACACACCAAGGCTCCACCCCCTCCCTCCCTCTCTCTGTTCTTCCTTTCCCCCACCCCTCCCTCCTTCTTCCTCTCTCTGCTCTCCCCTTCCCCCACTCCCACCATGTCCTTAATTGTCATTAATTGTCCTCATATCAAAATTGAGTACATAGGATTCATGCTTCTCCATTCTTGTGGTGCTTTACTAAGAATAATGTGTTCCACTTCCATCCAGGTTAATACAAAGGCTGTAAAGTCTTCATTTTTTTTTTTTTTTTTTTTTTAATAGAAACAGAATCTCACTCTATCGCCCTTGGTAGAATGCTGTGGTGTCACACAGCTCACAGCAGCCTCAAACTCCTGGACTTAGGCGATTCTCTTGCCTCAGCTCCTCGGGACTACAGGGGCCCACCACATTGTCCAACTATTTTTTTGTTGCAGTTTGACTAGGGCCAGGTTTGAACCCGCCACCTCGGTATATGGGGCCAGCACCCTACTCACTGAGCCACAGGCACCGCCCAAGTCTCCATTTTTTTAAATGGCTGAATGGTGTACATTCCATCGTGTACATATACCACAGCTTGTTAAACCATTCCTAGGTTAGGGGGCATTTAGGCTGTTTCCACATTTTGGCAATTGTAAATTGAGCTGTAATAAACAATCCAGTCCAAGTGTCCTTATCATATAAAGATTTTTTTCCTTCTAGGTAGATGCTTAGTATTGGGATTGCAGGATGAAATGGGAGCCATACTATTTTTCAAAGTGCTTTTGCTATTTTACATTTCCATGAGCAATTATTAGAGTTCCTGTTCCTCTACAGTAGCATCATCATAGCTCACTGAAACCTTAGACTCCTGGGTTTAAGCAATCCTCCTGTCTCATCCTCCCACATAGCTAGAACCACTGGTGCACACCATGAGGCCCAGCTAATTTTGCCTCCCAGAGTACTAAGTCACTGCTCCTGGCCAAGTCTTTTTAATTTAACCTTTCCAATAAGTATATAATGGTGTCTCATTATGGTTTTAATTCACATTTTCCTAATGACTAGTAATGCTGAACATGTGTTCATGTGCTTATTTCCATATGTAGGTCTTCTTTTGTAAAATTTCTGTTTATATCTTTTGCCCATTATAAACACTGGTTTGTTTATTTTCTTATTGTTGAGTTTTGAAGAGTTCTTTATGTGCTGTGGATACAAGTTTTAAAAAATTCAGATGTATGACTTGAAAATACCTGTACTTTCTCCCAGTCTGTGGTTTGTGTTTTTATTCTCTTAACAGTGTTATCCAAAGAGCAGAAGGTTTTTATTTTGAAGAAGGCCAATTTTCCAATTTTTTTATGGCTCATGCTTTTGATGTTGCATCTTAAGAACATCTCCTTTGTCTAACCAAGGTCACATTTTTGTTTCTTACTTCAGGAGTGTTTATAGTTTTGTATCTTTACATTTGGGTCTATAAACTATTTTGAGTTAATTTTTGTATATAGGATAACACATAGAATGTCTGCTCTCACTATTTCTATTCAACATTGTACTGGAGATTATAGCCACTTGGATAAGGCAAGGAAAGGAAATAAAAGGCATTTAGATTGGAAAAGAAGTAAAATTTTCAGATGACATGAGAATCTATATAGAATATCTGATGGATTTTTCTGGTAATTGAGAACTAGTAATTGAGTTCAGCAAGGTTGTAGGATACAAGATCATTGTACAAAAATCAATTGCATTTCTCTATATAGGCAATGAACAACTGGAAATTGGAATTTTAAAACACAAGTAGCTTGTGTTACAGTAGCTTCACAAATAAGAAATATTAAGGGATAGATCTGACAAAAGATGCAATGAAATATTTGGAGATTAAAAACTACAAAGCACTGGTAAGGGAAATAAAAGAAGATCTAAATAAATGGAGTATACCTTGTTTATGGGTTAGAAGACCCTATATTATTGAGATGTTAATTCTCTCCAAATTAAACTATAGATTTAATGCAATACTGATTAATATCCCAGAAGGCTCTTTTTGGGTAGAGATTGACAAGCTGATTCTAAATTTCATATGAAAATGTAAAAGACCCAGAAAGCCTTGAAAAATAACAGAGTTGGAGAACTAACATGATCTGATTTTAAACACCCAATAAATACATCCACACACAAATAAATAGACGACTGGTTTTTAACAAAGGTGCAAAGGCAATTCCATGGAGAACAGATAGTCTATTGCCCATTTCAAACTGAGTTGTTTGTTTTATAATAAAACAAAATTTCTTTTTAAAATTGAGTTTTGAAGAGTTTTTTAATCTAGTTGTTCTGGAAACCAGTCCTTCCTAAGATGTGTGTTTTGTAAATATTTTCTCCCAGTATGTAGTTTCCCATCTTTTCATTTTCTTAACTGTGTCTTTGAAAGAGCAGAGTTCTAAATTTTGATGAAGCCCAATTTATCAGTTCTTTTCTTTTATAATTTGTTTTTTGGCATCTTATATAAGAAATTTTTGCCCAACTCAAGTCATGAGGATTTTATCCTATATCATCTCCTAGAATTTTTATAGTCTTAGGTCTTAGTTTTTGGTTTATGATCTATTTCAAGTTAATTTTTATATAAAAAGGTATGGGCTAAGATCTTTTTATTTTTATTTTGCATATGAATGTCCAATTGTTGTAGCACTACTTTTTGAAAAGACTATCCTTTCTCTATCAAATTGCCTTTGCACTTTGTTTGAAAATCAATTGATCATATATGAGTGGGTCTGTTTCCTTTTGCTAATACTACACTGTCTTGATTACTGCAGCTTTATATTAAGTATTGAAATCAAGTAATAAAAGCCCAAAGTCTTTTCTCAGTTTTTGCTATCAAGAGAAGATAGGAGCAAAAAATATTTTTGCTTTCAAGCCCAGCAGGTCCTGGATCCTTTTCAACTTATAGTTTGTTCTTTAGTTTATTTCTCTCCTTTTGCATGTATTATAGGAAGCAAGAAAAAACTAAATGACACTTTCAGTATCCTGCTATTTTATTGAGTTCATTTGGTATATTTCCTCTTTCCCATGCTACTTCAGGGGCAAACTTTCCACCACCACATAACAAAGAACCTTTTTCTTCTAGTTTTCCAACAACATTTTTCTTAACTCTGTGCTGACAGCCTGCTCTGGGCTGTATAAGCTTTTAGTATCTACAAGACTCTGGGAAGTCTATGATGTGCAACTTTGGCCCAGGGCCTTTCATGCGGTTGCAGTTGAACAGAGCTGGTGCTAGATAGACCACCTGGGCATCTCTCACATCACAGAGTCTCGGGGCTCTCCATATGGTCTCTCTGCATAGGCTCAGTTGGACTTCCTCACAACAAGGTGGTCTCAGGTTGGTTAAACTACTTACATGAAGGCATAGGCTTCGAAAGTGTTTTAGCTCATAAGGAGGAAGCTGCATCATTTTTTTTTTTTGAACTAAATAGAAGCCACTTCCACTACACTCTATTGCTCCAAGCAATCCCAAACTCAGCCAAGTTCAAGGAGAAAGGAGACGGACTACACCTCTCAACAGGAGACTGGTGAAGTTCTAGAAGAATATTTGGGAATAAGAGATTTTTGTGGCTACTACCTTTTGCGGTGTAGAAAATACAATCTAACAGTAAAGAAAGCCCTTATTTCTGAAAAATTTCCTTTATGTCTAATTTTAAAAATCTCTCATGCCCCATAATTATTTAATGCATTTTCTTATTTTTTTTTCTTTCAGGGATTAAGCTTCCTCCAGCGATTTAGGTATCAAAACCAGTGGTATGCTAGAGGTAGCCCACACTGGCTCATGAAAGCCAATTATTATAGTCTTAGGAATTTTGCAAGCTAGTTGTCAAACACAGCAATTATTTTAAATTAAATTATATAATCTTATACAAACAGATTAAATTAAAAACAGGTAATAAATAACACAATACCCATTATTGATTATTTTATAATTTTGCTATTATCTATGCTTTTGAGGTTAAAGTCTATTGTATCTGCATGATGTGAATACCATATAATAGTGTATCATTGTGTATCTCTTCCCAACTACACGCTGAGTCACTCTATTGGTAGCTTGAATTTGGCCATAGTATATGAATATTTGCACCATGGAAATTGGCAGATGCTACCAACTAACATTTTGTTTGGTGGATTGTCTAGACCTAAGATAAGAAAGAGATACAGAATATGCTAATAATACAGATTAAATTTTAGAGTGTGCTGTGTTTTATACATTACATTATGAATAGCACTCAAAATTAGAGGAAATAAATTCTTCCAGTATTCAAAACTATTATCGAACTTAGTGAAGAAGGTGATGACTGAGTTCAGTTCCAATATGTGTTTTCATTGTTTCACTTTCACCTTATACATTAATGCAAATGAAAAATCAACCAGCATTCATTCCAGAACTACATTCATGGTTGGGGTACAACTCCATTTGTCAAATGATAGTTAAGCTGCAATCACAGATACATGATGAATACAGACTTTGGCAAAAATCAATTAAATTTTATTATTATTATTATTTGTAATTTTTGTGGCACACATCTTTTATGTCAGTAAAATTCACCACAGAAAAACTTACATACATACATGTATTCATTGTTTTGTTTATTAGGACTTATGTACATATATACACATTACTGCCCTTGGAGAAGCAGCATAGAGTATGTGCTTTTATTACTTGATTCCAATACTTACTATAAAGCTGCAGTATGTGCATTCATTGTTCAGTTGTCACTACTGATCAAAACTCACTATTGGATGATGGTTTTAATTTACTGAGAAGTTAGTGGGTGTTGAAAAATAATAATAGCTAATATTCATTGTGTGTTCTTTCATCTCTGTACATATCTCATTTAATCCTTAAAACAACTTGTGAGGTAGATACTATTATTATTACCATTTTCAAGATCAAGTAACAGAGGCACAGAGGGGTAGAGTAACTTGTCCAAGGTCACACAACTAAGAAATGACAGAGCCAGGATTTAAAGTGATGAAGATGGGATCCAGAGTTTGTGTTCTTAGCTCATACTCTATGCTGCTTCTCCAAGGGCAGTGTGACAAGTGTCTTGGGGAATAAAAATAGTTGTAATATTTCTGACAGCAGGAATAAAAACAATAGTTTATTTAAAAAAACAGTTGAGCAGCCAGTAATCCTAGACTCTGAGAGGCTGAGGCAGGTGGATTGTTGGAGCTTAGGAGTTTGAGATCAGCCTGAGCAAGAGACCCCCCTCCCCAACCCCCGTCTATACTTTAAAAAAATAAAGAAAAGAGGCTTGGTGCTTGTAGCTCAGCAGCTAGGGTGCCAGCCACAAACACCAGAGCTGGCAGGTTCGAACCCAGCCTGGGCTTGCCAAACAACAATGACAACTACAACAACAACAACAACAACAAAAATAGCCAGGCATCGTGGCAGGCGCCTGTAGTCCCAGCTACTTAGGAGTCTGAGGCAAGAGAATCACTTAAGCCCAAGAGTTTGAGGTAGCTGTGAGCTGTGAAGCCACTGCACTCTACTAAGGGTGGCATAGTGAGACTCTGTCTCAAAAAAAAAGAAAGAAAGAAAAGAGAAAACTAGCCAGGAGTGGTGGTACATGCCTGTAGTCCCAGCTACTTGGTAGGCTAAGGCAAGAGGAATCATGTGACTCCAAGAGTTTGAGGTTGCTGTGAGCATGATGACACCATGGCATTCTACCCAGAGTGACAGAGTGAAAATCGGTCTTAAAAAAATTAAAATAAAATAAAAAAGACTGTGCACAATAGGTCATGCCCGTAATCCTAGCACTTTGGAAACCTGAGGCAAGAGGATTTCTTGAGGCCAGGAGTTCAAGGCACTTTGGCCTAGACAATAGAAAGAGACTTTTGTCTCACAATAAATGAATGAATGAATAAATAAAATAAAACCAAGTCCTTCCTTTGTGTCAGTCTCTGAGCTAAGGGGTTTTCATGTCCTGTCATGTGACTCCGAAACATTCAATTTCTACTATTGTCCCCGTTTTACAGGACAGGAAACTGAGAACCACAGAGGTTAAGGACACTGGGCTATGAATTGGTGGGCTGGGACTTAAACCAAGTCTGTCTGAATCTAGAGCCTCAGATCTTTCTTGCTCATTTTTAGCCCAGAAGTCAGGCTGCTTGTAAATGACATGCCCCCCCCCCCCCATAGGAAGCTAAAGAGAGCTCTGAATCCCATCTTCCACCTTAACCCTATCCTTGAACTACACCTCTCTTTCCAAGGTCTGCCCAATGGGTTAATCTGGAGCAGAGGTCAGGCTCAGCCAAGGCCTTCATAACATTGAGGTTCCATGAGGCACAGCCCTCGTTTTAAGAGCAGCACAAATCCAGCTTGATGCTTCTGTTCCTTCTCTCTTACTCTCCAACAGCCTCCCTGCAAAGAGCAACTGCAGAGGCTGAGGGAAAGCAGCGGGCTGGGCCAAAGGGAGGAAGGATAGGTTCTCAGTGGAGATGGGGAAGGAGGGAAGCAGCCAGGCGGAGAGAGGCGCCAGGCTTCATTAATTAATTGAAGGAGAGATGTAACGTGGCTGGAGCCCACAGAGGGGAGCCAGGGCTCGGTTTCAAGTTTATGGTCATTTTTCTGGTGACGGTTCAGTTACTCCAAAGAGAATAGCACCTCGGTCTGTCGCCTCCTGACAAGCACTGGAGGCCCTCAAGGCAAAGTGTGACGTGCCCCTTCCTGGCTTACAATCAAAAGAACTCCCTTCCCAGATTCCAGGGACTGGGCTTGGCAACATGGTTGGCCATGGTTGGCTGCCCTAGAGAAGTACTGCAGGCTGGAATCCTTCCAACTACGCTGTGTAGCAGCTGCGTGACCTTGAGTGAGTTACTTGACTTCTTTGGGCCTCAATAGCCTCACCTGTGAAGTAGAAATAATAGTCTCTTCCTCATAAAGAGTGGTGTGCTTGAAATGGTTGCAGTCACACAGTAAGTATTTGACAACTGACGGTTGTTATGTACAATTTATTTATTATTTTATTTTATTGAGACAGTGTCTCAAGCTGTTGCCGTTGGTAGAGTGCCATGGTATCATATCTCACAGCAACCTCCAACTCTTGGGCTCAACTGATCTTCTTGCCTCAGTTTTTCTATTTTTAGTAGAGATGGGGTCTTGCTTTTGCTCTGGCTAATCTGCACTCATGAGCTCAAGCAATCCATCCGCCATGGCCTCCCACAGTGTTAGGATTATAGGCGTGAGCCACGGTGCAGGGCCTGTTATGTACTAATAAAGGATGGGATTCTTGGACTTGGGAAGGAGAAAGGAGGTGCCTTAGTTTACCACGGATTCCACATTTGACCCAAATGCCAGCATGGGGGAGAGGAGGCATCTCCTGTCCTTTGGGCCTGGACAGTAGTGCCTACTCCATCAATTACACAGCCTGTCAATTTTCTGGTGAATTCCTGGGTTCCTCTTCGCCTCCCTGGCTTCCTGGGCTCAGTTTTCTTCATAAGCCATCTCTAGAGCCCAAGTCCATCCCGAGTCACACGGACATTTCTGGTTCCTAGTTTCTCAGCAAGCAGTGTGCTGTTCTTGGTAACAGGGCCTGGTGGGCTGCTGGGAAGAACCATCTTCTAGGTGGCTGGGGCGTGAGCCAATCAGGATAAAGCCCCACCCCTTGGCTGCAGAGATTAGTTCAACCATGGGCATATGCTCCCAGCAGTGAAAATTAGAGGAAAAATGAATGTTTTCTATAAATTGAGTGAAGAGACTCTTTTTTTTGCTGGACTGAAAAAAAAAAAAAAAAAATGATCTTTCTCCAGGTACTGCTGACAGCCATCATGTGCTGTGGAGGAAGACTGCTTGAGAATGGAGCCATTAAGGAGGAAATGGGGCAGAGAAATAGATAGAAATCAAATCCCATCTTTTCAGCCCTGGATAAAGCTGCCTCCCTATGTTCCTCATCTACTCTCCCTTGTAGACTATTTAATCGTGCTTTAAAGTTTTATTGCTTTTATTTTTTTGCTTGCGACAGTTTAGCTTGCTTTTCTGTTGCTTACAACCACAACATTCTAGCAGATATTATGAATTTACTAAACTTAATACAAGATTTTGTTAAGGGAGGAGTAGGGTTGACCAGTGACTTTCTGCTAGCACACTATCTTGCTGGCTCTCTCACCTCTGTCTCCACCTTTTGTCTCTCATTTTGTCTCTGAAGCTTCAAATTCTCTCCCCTTAATTATATAGAACACATCAGCTGTCCTTTCAGTACTGCTACATGGTATCCTACTCTAGGGAAGAGGTAGTTCACCTTTGACCCTCAGCTTTTAGCAAGGACTTTTTCCAGATCTAGGGCAATTCCCTTCCTAGGGAAAGGTAGTGGGAAGGAATGTTACGGTGTATACTACGATTGCCCACTAGCAGCACTTCCCTCTCTCCTCCCTTGCTGGAAGAACCTTAATATTATTCCTAAATTCAAGGAAGGTGGGCTCAGCCTCTGGCCTAGAGGGTGGGCATACAACCCAGTCTGGCTAGCAAGATGCAAAGCCAATTTCTGGGGCATTCTGGTGAAGTTCTTCTTCCCTGATAAGAGGAAAGAATTATAAAAGAATCTCTCTGGTATAAGCTTTCTCCTCCAAATGCTGTTGTGTGAGGATGTGATGCCTGGAATTGTGGAAACTATTTTGTGACCATGAGGAGAAAGCCTAAGTGAATAACAAGACACTAGCCTAGTATTACTATGCTATCAAACCAACTCTAGAGATCACTTCCTCCAGTCTTCTTGTTATATGAGAAAAATTAACCCCCTGTTCATTTAGGCCAGGTTTTGACAACTGCTTCCTATGAAGAGCCATAAAATGGACATTTTCAATTTTTCAAGCCATATGTATCTGTCATAACTACTAAACACTGCATTTATTTCATGAAAGCAGCCTTAGACAATATGTTAACAAATGGGTATGCCTGTATTCCAACAAAACTTCATTTTAAAAAATGGGCAAAGGACTAAATATGTCCTGTTGGCCATGGTTTGCTAATCCCTATTTTTGGTCAAGTTACTGGGTTGACTGTTAATTGTACCTAAGGCATTTTTAACAGAGCATGTATAGGCTGCCTTGGAGGGCAGTCTTTCACACCAACTGCAGCCATGCTTATAGGCCCTCCTGCCACTTGCAGTCGGCATCAGCTTATTTTCTTCTACCAATATTCATTTATTCACCAAACACCTACTGAGTACCTACTATGTATCAGAAACTGTTCTGATGCTGGGACTATAATAGATAATGCTGAATCTTGCCCATGGGAAGCTCTTATTTTAGAAAATGGGAATCAAGGAAGGCTTCCTGGAGGAGGTGGTAACTAAGTCATCACTAAAGGGTAAGTAGGAGTTGGGAGAGTGAAGGGCAAAGAGTGTGTGGTCAGGTGAATAGGAGGGTATTCCAGGCAAAGGTCCTAAAGTAAGAGGGGACGTGGCACCTATGTGGGCATAATAGGGAGAGTGAGGGAACTATGGAGGCTGGAGAGATCATGTGAAACCAGAAATATGTGACCTGCTAGGTCATTGGCTTTCATCCTGAGTGAGATGAAGCACAGAAGGTCTTTGAACAGAGGAGGCCATCAACTATGGCCTGCTTGAGTGAGGGTGGTTGCTAGAGAAATGAAGAGGAGATGGCCTTGGAAGATTTTGAGGAGTAAAGTAGATAGGACTCAAGGATAGATCAGATGAAGGAGTTGTCAAGGATGACACACAGTGCTCTGATTTTTGACTATTTGATTATGTCTCTATTTATAGAAATAGAGACAGGAGAAAGGGGAATTCAGAAAGTATTTTTGAGGCCTTCGTGCAATAGCTTTATCAGATAAAAAAAAAAAAAAAAGAGCATGTAATAGGAGCCAAGGTTACCAGCTAATAATTAAGTTTTGTCTTGTGTTTATTCTGGAAAATTTACTGGGTTAAATTTTACTTCAGCATAATTATCTTAATTTGTAGCATCAGGTAAAATCTATAAATGTCAAGATGCAAGGTATAGGTATGTAAGGGTAATTGTCATAGAGGCCAGTACATCTGCAGTATTCTTCCTTACTCATCTAAGGGATATTTATTTGAAGTTCCTTGGCCCAGAAACTATGCAGGAACTAGAAAGATAACTGGCCTCAACCAAAATATGATAACCTTGTGTGTGCCAGGGAGTCTCTGAAGCAGGTTCCAGACATGCTACTAACCTATTGTGAAATTAAGTTTTAATGTTATCAAATGTTACAGATACACTGACTTTTTAAAAAGTCCAACAGTCCCTATATCTGCTATGGATTGTATGTGGCTGTGAGTAACAGAAAACCCAATCTGGCAACATAAACTGTAAGTATTGATTTTAATATTTTTGTTGTTATTCACAAGCAGAGGTCCAGAGGTGAACAGCAGGTTAAGTGGCTCAATAGCATCAAGCCAGATATTTCTTCCATTTTCTTTTTTTCCCTCATGATCACAAGATGGCTGCTTCAGTTCCTCAAGTCATCAATCACATCTGTGTTCCAGGCAGTAGGAAAGTAGCAAAGACTTTCCCAGGAACTCCCATCAGGTTGCTGGAAATATATGTAATTGTTAAGAATTGTGTCTTATAACTACCCTTAGCTGCAAAGGAAGTAAGGTGAGAATTTCCCAGGCTCTATCAAACAAAGTCAGGAAAAGGAGGCTGGGTGAGTGTGTTGGGTGGGTGAACCATCAGGATCCACCATGGTCCCTGTTCCATCTCTTGCTTTCCCAAACCAATCACTTTCAACTCTTTTTGCCTCACTTTCAACTCTTTTTGCAATCTTCCTTTCCTCCATTAAAAAAATGTTTTTATTTTGTAATTTCTCAATTTTTTTTCCCTATTCAGATACCTACTGTCTCTCAACCATGGAAAGTAAAGACATCTCCCCTTATTTCTAACCCCAGCTACTACACATGCTACACACAGACTTCCTCACTTCATATTCCAAGTATAGTTTGGTATTATTTAAATTTTCAAATTATATTTTATTTTTACTTTATATTTAATATTTTACAAAGATCTAATCAACAAGCACTACCATAGATGATCAAGGTCAACATCGCAATGATGAAGCATATTGATAATATGTGCCACTGGTATAATGCAATGAAAATGGCACTTTACCTCTGTAGTCTTCCTTCCAAACACACATAACCAAGGATAACCAAGAGGAAAACATCTAACTCCAGGTGAGGGACTTTATTTATTTATTTTTTTTACAGTGTTATACTTTTATTCTTGTTTTATATATAAAAATATCAAGATTCAGAAAGATTTGGTACATTTCCCAAAGCTGCACAGGCAGTAAGTGGGCCATCTACACGTCAGAGTCTTTAAGCACTGAAGTCCATAACTTTTGCACAGTGATCATTAGCTCAAACAGTGCTGCCGACTCAAGCCTTCTAGGTGAGGGACTTTCTATGAAATACTTGACTAGAACTGCTCAAAATTGTCAAGGTCATCAAAAACAAAGGAAGTTGAAGAAGCTGCTATAGCCAAGAAGAGCCTAAGGCAGTATCACGACTAAATGTAGTATGGATTCTGGATTGGATCTTAGAACAGAAAAGACATCAGGGAAATCTAAGGAAATCTGAATCATCATACTTGATTATAATGTGTCAATATTGGTCCATTGATTGTAACAAATTTATTGTACTAATCAAAGAAGTTAGTGATAAGGGAAACTGGGTATAAAGTATATGAGAACTCTCTAAAATATATTATCAATTTTTTCTGTCAATCTACAGCTATTCTAAAACATTTGAATATTGATTAAACAATTCAAAATATTGAATTAACACTCAATGATTGCATTTTGAAGATTGTTTATATTGTTCAAAACTAGGCCATCTTGTGTACTATGACTGTAATGTTTTATTTCTCTTAAAGTTAGTAATTACCTCTTTTTTTGTCTTTTGTGTTCTTATTAATAAACCATCCCACACTCTCTGGCATTAGTATGAATCTCCCAATACACTGACTAATTCATTAGCTTGAGTCATTTTTTGTCTCCAAGTACTTCTCCATTGCCCTCTTAATACTCTCCTGTTCAGAAGATAGTAGAGTTTTTAAGTACATTTAAAAAAATGTTAATCTCTTTTAAACAAATCTCTAAAACACATTTTACTGCTGAAGAAGACTATAAATTCACCAGAGAAGGAATAGAAACTGGACTCTCCTCTCACTACTGAACAGTCCCTTCTTCTAATACCTGGCTCTGATCAGCATATTTCTTTGTAAACTGCAATCAGAAAATCAACAGGACATTGAAATTTCCTGGGACTTGATGTCTTTGGTTTAGGACTCCACTTCAGGCTGATAAACAATTGTCATCATAGCTAACACCTCTTGAGCACTGTCTGAGCATCAGGCATTGTGCCAAACACTTGTATGCAAAATTTTATGTGACCTATAAATTACCTCAGTGAATTTGTCATCTTGGTTGGAGCACATGCCCCTTCCTATGAAGCGCTATCCCCAAGATTCTTGTTTCATGTTCTATTCATTGACTTCCCTGTCTAGCTCCTTAAATGTCCTGAATCTTTGACTATCTCCTATAGGGAAGACTATGTCCCCAAGTCCCAGAGGGAAGATGGTGTGGTAATGGCTGGTCCTGGTAGCTTCCTACCACAGTTTAAAGGACTAATCCACTCAAGTAAGATGCGTCTTGCAGGACTCTGCCCTGGGCTCCCTCTTCTTCCTCCATGTTGGGTATGATGACAGCTGTCAAGAGAGGTCAGGCCTTTGAGTTGGGACACTTTCCAGATTCAAAGATGGGATTAGAAGTCACAGCTCCATGCACCTGGGTAGGCTTGCTCAGGGGTGACATCTTGAATCATTTCCTCTGAGATTCATTCTCCTTCTCAAGAACTACTTGAATTGCCTACATGTGTCTGGCAATTTATCACTTGCCCAAAGCAGATAGTAACCTTACAAATAAATGAATAACTATTATAATAAAAACTATTGATCTTTGTCCACCTATAATGACTTCTACTACCTCCAGTAGATATTAACCTGGAGTGATGCTGCTCTGTCTCCGTAATCCCTTTCCCCAACTCCACAAGTTGAGTTCCATTGTCTTTCTCATTCTGTCCATGTGAGTACTGAGGGTCAGAGGGGTGAAGGGACTTGCCCAAGGAAAGAGGGTTGGAAGTGATGGAACTGATGTTTAAACCAAGATCTGTGTTGAATAAATGCCCATGGACCTTAACCACAGGGTTTGGGGTCTCTGAGACTCAGTCTTGGTTCTCACAAGGGTCTTCTGTCTTTCCATCTGTCATAGGCACTGAAATTACTCAGGGCAATAAAAACCAGCTTGTACACGGTGATCCATTTTTCCTTAGATGTAAGAGGCAAATGTTAATGTGTAAGCTTCCTGATGATGTGGGAGAGCCACAGAAGTTCAATCTCACTTTCTAATGACCCGGTCTTGTTTTCCATCCATTTCCCAATCACCATCTGCACTGCACTAGTCTCTCCAGCAAACCCTCTGTTGCCTGGACTCGGTCCAGGTGAGAAGACTCCGTTCAAAATGAATCCAGTATGGGGTGGGAGAGGAGTGGTCTCCCAAAGGCAAATCAGGGTGGCTGGTACCAGAGCAGGGAAAAGAGATGTCTAGAAGCCAGAACAGACATTCCCTACCGGCATTAAGTTGGTATTTGCAAAACACCACAAGACCGGGATGTTCCTATTATTAGCACTATCTTTCTCAGTTCCTTGGGTGGACACCGTGATATTTCTGAGGGACCGTTACCAAGGCCCAGTAAAGGCGTGTTCATTTCAGCCCCCTCTTCCTGGTGCCCTGAAAGTATTGGAAGAGCTCCATCCTGGCTCTGAGGTGGTGTGAGGTCTTTCTGCCCAGGTGACTGGGTGTCAGGCACATCAACTCTTGACTGGTTGACAGAAGAGTCTGAACACGTCCCACAAACCTCAACCAATGAACAGCCCTTGGGAAGGGAGAAGAATTCCAGATATGTCCAATCTCCCCACCACCCTTTTATTTTCACTGAAAGAATGGAATTGCCTTGGGCCACTAAATACACAAACAATAATGAAAGCTGACTGGCAAAAAAAAAAAAAAGAAAGAAATCCTTGCATACTTTCCGTGATACCCAACACCATAGGTATGCAAAAAAAGTCCTCACAAAATGATCATGTGGCCTGTGGGCCACAGGTTGGGCACCCCTGATAGACACAGTGGCAAGAGGGTCGCTGGGGTGCTCAGGACACAGAGAACAGAGGCTGGACAAAGAGATGGTAACGCTTTCCTCCACCCAAATCTCCAGCCCAAATTCTCTCCCTTTCCACCAACAAGACTCAACACGGGTTCACTACAGCCCCCCAAATGTCCTCACTCTAAGGTTCCTCTGCGGGTTGAGAAGCGCCTCTGAAGCACAGATCTTAGAGAGAATCCAATTGGCTTAGCGGGAAGGAGCTCAGTCTGAGCCAATCAGCTCTGGCCAGGGTGGGGTCACGTGATTTCCGGCCTGCACAGCAGACGGCTCGCAGATCTCCCAAAGCAGGCTGAGGGAATCAGGCTACCACCCCAAGAGAAGCAGTGGAAATCCGCCAGCATCGAACTTAAATCTAGTGGCTTTTAACATTTTCTATGTAAACCAGGCCTCTCTCAGGGCACATGTGGGATGCAGGGCGTGAGGTCTTCCTTCTGAGGGCTTGAAAAGAGATTTAATAATAGCGTTGTTAAAATTTCACAAAATGACACAGCAGCCGACCTTCTGAAAAGACAAGCCTGCCGGAGCCACCACACTCCTCTGCTCAGAACTCCTGGGCCTGAGATAACATTTATTTGGGCGCTTGCATCACACATGTGCCACATGACGGATTGCTGGACGTTGACAGCATGGCTCCGATACTAAAAACATATGACTCCATATGGAACACCGTGGTGTGGGGTGGAAATCCTGGCCTGCTCGAGGCTGCAGATGGCCATGTATAATTCACGGGATTTGTAAGACTCTGCATCTGCTCCGTTGCTCGTTCTTCAGTTGTCAGACAGACATAATCCCGAGTCTCTTATTTTATAACACAGATCTGCCAACGGGAATGGGGAGGGGAGTTGGGAGAGGCAGAGCTGCTGCCAGGAGAACTCAGAAATAATTTGGGGGAGAACATTCGGCATGTCAGCAAGGACAGAAGCGCACACCGCAGGAAGCCCAAGTGAAGTTGGAAATGGGCTGCTGGTTCCCCGGTCCCTCTTGGGAGGCAGGATTCCTCAGGCGGCTTCTGGACTGGGGTATGTTTTGATCTTTCCTCTGCCCTGGGCCTTAATATGGTATATTGGTTCTACCTGGAGTAGCCTTGGGGATGAGCCAGAAGGTCAAAGGTCAGAATATTTAGCCATTTTCTACATGGAATCAGCCATACAGGTTGTTGCAATATGTGGCAAAAAGAGATTAGAGTTTGTGTCACTACCTTAGAAACTTTTCCTGACCCTTCTTCTCTAGGTTAGGTGCCTGAGGCAGTCAGTGCTTGAACCAGTATTTTCCCTGCCCACGCTGTTTGGTACAAGCAAATTTCTTCAACCTCACTGCCTGGCGCTTTTTTTTTTTTTTAGGCCAGAGCTGGCTTGACCCATGCTTGGGGACAGGACAGAATGCCTGGGAGTTGATACCACCAGGATCAAATCTCAAACAACGGACTGTATGTGATGGCTAATCAGGCCAGCTTCTTACCCCTTATGAGGATTCCCACAGGGACATAAAACTTGCTTATTAACATACTCTTTAACATATATTCTCTTCCCTATTTAACTTCCTTACTCCTCTACCAACACTTCCTGAGATTACTTCCCCCCAATCTATTTGCCCTCAAATTCTTAAGGTCTGCTTTTAGGGAACCAAAATTAAGATAAATACCCTCTTGCATGTTTCCTCAGACTCCTAGATTTCCTCTATCATAGCATTGATCAAATTTGGTTGCCATTACTTGTTTAATTTTCTGTCTCCTGATACTTCATAGAGGCAGAGACTGTGTGTGTTTGTCTTGTTTCCATTTATATCCACAGAGCCAGGCACATGGTAGGTGCTTAATAAACATTTCTGTGAGTCTCCTGGGTTCCCCACATATAAGCTCTAAGATCTTTGGTAAATTTAACAAGTCTTAGCCTTATCTATTCCCTTGTTTGTAACCAGCAGACAATAATACCTCACTACTTTGTGGAATTGTAATGAAGATTTGATAAAAGGATGATGGAGGAAAATCTTAGTAAATTCTGAAATATTCAACCCAAGTAAGGACCCTATTAGTTCAAAATTTCAAGTGTTGGACTCATGGTTTATGTGAGCCAATTTCAGACGGTGTCCAGAATAATTTATTTGAATAATTACATGCTTATTTGAATTAAAGTAGGGAAAAAAACAGAAGCAACCCATCAAACTACATTAGGGATGTATTTGGCTTCAAATAACTAAAAACTTGATTAACAGTGGCTTGAACAAGTAAGGGTTAAATTTTTTCAGTTTCTAAGATTTTTGACACATCAACAGTCCAGGGCTGGAGCAACTCACCAAGAACATTGTCAAAGACCTAATCTTCTAGCTTCCAGCTTTCAGCATAAGGCTTTTATCCTTATGGCCTCAAAATGGTTGCTCTACCTCCAGGCATTGCATCTTCATCCTAGGGAAAAAGAAGGGAAAAGTAGAAAGAAAATGTATACACCATAATCAGTTTTTTAGTTAGGCAAACAAAGAGTTGCCTGACAACTCTTCCCAACAGAATTCTGCTTACATTTCACTTACCAAAGCTGTGTTCCCTGACCATTGCTAACTATATGGGAGTCTGAGAACATATGTTTAGCTGGACTTGTTGCTTCCCTGACCAATATTAGTAAGGGCACTATGACTTCAGAAAAATCTAAGTAAAAAAATAGGTTTTAAGAAAAATATCAAATAAATGATACTGCTAATACCTAGTTTAAAAAATTTCCACTCCCTTTCCCCTATTCCTCTCTTTTTATCTTTATTATTCATAATTAATAATAGTAATAATAGTTTTCTGTTTTGATTGTTTCATTTCCTTCTGGCTATCAACATGGTGCTCTTATTAACATGGTATCCCAAATGCCTTTCACAGTGCCTGGCACATAGTAGGTGAAACCAAGAATATTTATTATTTTGTTTATTATTCATTCTTTTCAGTAAGGTGCTAAAACATTTCGAGCCAAGTCTATGGCTTTCTTAGAATGAATCAAAAATATCATTTTGGGCAAAAGAAGATTACATACCACATGATTCTGTCTATATGGATAGAATAAGTGAGAAAATTAGGACAGTGATGCCCTCTTGGGAGAGTAAGGGTGGATATTGACTGGGAATGGGCATAAAGGAACTTTCTTGGTTTTGGTGATGATCTGTACCTTGATAGAGTTTTACACTCATGGTTTAGAGATTTACCAAAACTCACACAATGAAATATGAAAGATTTGTTCATTTCACTGTATTTTCATTTCGCCTTAAAAAAAGAAAAACAAATATTGAACTATAGCTGATACACAATATGAAGTATGTAAAGATGAAGTGTATGATATCTGCAACTCATATTGAAATGCAAAAAAGAGAAAAAAGGTGGATGATAGAAGGGGAGAAGAATGGAGAGCTGGGTAAGGATATAATAAAACAACATAATTAACATTATAACATAAAGAATGTTTATGTTATAAGGGGGACATACATGAGTGTTCATGTTTCTTTGTTTGGAATGTTTTATAATAAAATATGGGGGTTCGGCGCTTGTAGCTCAGCAACTGGGGTGCTAGCTACGTACACCAGGCTGGCGGGTTCGAACCCAGCCCAGGGCTGCCAAACAACAATGACAACTACAACAACAACAACAAAAAGTAGCTGGGCATTGTGGCAGATGCCTGTAGTCCTAGCTACTTGGGAGGCTGAGGCAAGAGAATCGCTTAAGCCCAAGAGTTTGAGGTTGCTGTGAGCTGTGATGCCACAGCACTCTACTGAGGGTGAGAGCTTGAGACTCTGTCTAAATAAATAAATAAATAAATAAAAAATTAATAAATAAATAAATAAAATATGGGGAAAAGACTCAAACAAACCCAACAACAACAAAGTAAGATGGAAAAGGGGGCTATATTAGTTTGTTAGGGCTGCCATAACAAAGTACCACAAACCGAGTGGCTTTTAAACAACAGAAATGTATTGTCTCACAGTTCTAAAGGCCAGAAATCTTGAGATCAAAGTGTTGGCAGGTTTGGTTCCCTCTGAGGTCTGTGAGGGAGAATCTGTTCCAGGCTTCTTCCCTGGCTTCTGGTGGTGAGCTTGCAATCCTTGGCGTTCCTTGGCTTGTAGAGGCATCATCTCTGCCTTCATCTTCACTTGGCCTTCTCCTTGTGTGCATTTGTATTTGTGTCCACATTTACCCCTTTTATAAGGACAGCAATAATATTGAATTAAAGACTATGTTAATGACCTCATGCTAACTTGATGACCTCTGTAAAGGCCCTGTCTCAAACCTGTCACATTCTGAGGTCCTGGGGGTTAGGGATTCAACGTATCTTTTTTTGGAGGATACAGTGTAATAACAGGTACATTTGCAGCCTGAACTCAATTTAGGTATAAAGGGACTGATTTTTTCTGTTTTGAGACAGAGTCTTACTTAGTTACCCTTGTTAGAGTGCTGTGATAACCTCAAACTTTTGGGCACAAGCAATCCTTTTACCTCAGCCTCCTGAATAGCTGGGGCTACAGGTGCCTACCACAATACCTGGCTATTTTTAGAGATGAGATCTCAGTCTTGCTTAGGCTGGTCTTGAACTCCCAAGCTCAAGCAATCCTCCTGTCTCGGCCTTCCAGAGTGCAAGGTTTACAGGCATGAGCCACATTGCCTGGCCTATCTAGATCTATTAAGTGATTAGCTTTGTTCTTGGCAAGAACTTGCTCTCAAAGTCTCCTGCCTGAATAATCCCCATTTTGACAGATTTAAGAAGTACTCTGAGGGTGCTTTTATGCAGAGAAGTTTGATGGCTGTCATTGAGACCTCTCCTATCTCCTCTCTCTGTGCCCAGCACAATGCTAGACACTTTGACTGCAGAGAATTAGGGTTATCATCTGCAAACAGAAGGCATCCAATCAGGCTGTTTTAAGCAGGTGAAGAATAAATGAAAGAATGTGGTATAGCCACAGAAATGCCTGGAAGAAGCAGCAGCCTTGGAAGGGAAGGGTGAAAGGGGGACCAGGCACCCACAAGCACAGCTGAAACTACACCCCTGAGCCAACCATGGACCCTGGCATTGCTGCCTGCTGCCTTTTCTGCTGCCTTCAGGAAGTGGACATGACTGCCATTGCTGAGGCCCCAGAAAATGCTCTTCTTCCATCCTGGTATCATTGTACTTCAGCTCCCAGTTCAAAGTCTGGGACCAGCACAACTAATTGGCTGAGCCTGTTTCACACAAAGGACACTCCCATTGTCAGGGAAACTAGGAGAGCAAAAACCAGGCTTTCAACTTCAAAAGAGATTTGAAGTTTCTGCCTTCCCACCCTCCATGACTGATGCAGTCAGTGAGTCACAAAAGGTAGAAAAGGACTCCATGTACCAATGACAAAAGAAGTAACAAATGCCTTCTGTATAAATCCTTATTTAACCCCTAATGATTCAGTGAGTATGTGTCACCATGATGCCCATCTTATAGCCAGCAAAACTGAAGCTAATGGCAGTTAAGTCACCTTACTGTACACCTTATTACACAGTGCAATAGTTCTAACCAGGAGTGCAACCTAGGCAGTTTGGCAATAGTCCGTACATTTTCCACCCAAAGCTGCCACATTGTACAACTCTGAGGGGAGGAGGGGATACTCACATTAATGCTGGAGTTTTCAACTTGGAACTCCAACCCATCTCCCAGCCCCAGGAGCCTGAATGTTTTTATCTATCAACCTGACATTATAAGGTCAAAACACAATGAAATTCAAGCAGGAAGTATGTGTCATTTGAGAAAGTGTATTAGTCACCATATCAAAGTCTTCCCTGACCCAGTCTTTGTGGGTGGGGTCAGTTGTCTACTAATGAACAGAAAAACCTATATGCATTATTTCTGTATTGTTTCATGTATCTTCTTGCTGCGTGAAAAAGGACTCCAAGGCTTAGTGGCTGAATACAGCAATCACTGTATTATATTCGTGATTTTCTGGGTCAGAGACTTAGGCAGTGCTTAGCTGGGTGATTCTTCTGTTCTGTGGGATATTGACAGAGATCACTTGAGTGTTTTCAGCTTGTGAGTGGGTTGGTCTGGAGGGTCCAACTCACGTCTGGTGCCTTACTAGGTGTGTCTTGAATGTTGGGCTGTGCTGGGATCCCCAACTGAAGCTCCAGCATGTGATCTCTCCAGCATGGTGGCAGTCACAATCCCAAGTGACAGACCCCATCTCTAAATGGCAAGCTGTCAAATAATTTGCAGGCATGTTTTAAAACAGGGGTCCTCAAACTTTTTAAACAGGGGGCCAGTTCATTGTCCCTCAGACCGTTGGAGGGCCAGACTATAGTTTAAAAAAAAAACTATGAACAAATTCCTATGCACACTGCACATATCTTATTTTGAAGTAAAAAAACAAAACGGTAACAAATATAATCACACCGCCTCATGTGACCCGCGGGCTGTAGTTTGAGGGCCCCTGTTTTAAAACCATCATTCCCATCTAACGTGATGTTATCTGCAACCTAGCTTGTCCTTGTAAGCATGGAGAAGGAGAAAACCTTCTCAATTCTGTGTCAACAAAGAGATAAAATGCAATCAGCCAACACATTACTCTGTAACCTATTTTGACCCCAGGCAGCCAGGGCTTCTTTAGCTACAAACTGTAGACACCAGGTCATCACACTGGACAATTGCTACAATTGGCTGTCTCCCTCATACTCCATCCCAGTCTCTGACTTTTTAACTTTGAGCGCCCCACTCACCCTTTCACACTGTTTCTCCCATCTCTGCTCAGCCCAAGGCACCTACCTACCCTTAGTCTTAGAGCTGAACAAACTATCTTATTTGGGGACAATGGAAGCCTTTGTCATCTTTTCCTTCCTTGTGTGGACCACTGTCTGTATGAGAATCCAGATTACTCTTGCGGGCACGCTGACGATTACCTTGGAGAATTCTTCATACCAACCTCTCCTGGAAGTAAATCAGGACTTCACAAAGGGAAGAATGTTATCACGGTAAACCAGGACGAGCCTGGCTTGGCTCAGTTGCAGAAAACACACTTCACTCATGCAGAACACGCCAAATTGAAAAGATCGTGGGTTAATCAAATCCTTTTCTCCTCTGTTTTTATCAAACTCAAGAGGGGCTGGCCTATTAATTAGAAACGCTTTTTCATGTAAAACACGAGCACTTTGGAGATAAGGAGGGAAGACCCTTGATTCTACAGTCACAATGATGTTTCAGTTATTTCATTACAAGGCACCACTTTCATTGCTGGCCCCATGGACACAGCACAGACCTCCCATTGCTCTCGTGGAAAAACTCCCTGAGATTAGGAAAGTTTCCCTGTCAACAGACAAGGGCAAGAGAGTTTCTTTTACTGGAGTCCCTGTAAGAGCTTACATTTTTATACAATGCTAATAGGAGAACTTAGCAGGCTTTTATTCTGTGTTGTCTGATATAGTAGCTGCCAGCCTTATGTAGCTATTTAAATTTAAATTAATTAAAATGAAAAATACAGTTTTTCAGTTCCTCTAGCTACATTTTAAGCATTCAATAGCAACATTGTAGCTGTGGCTTCTATACTGGACAGCACAGATATAGAACACTTACATCATTCCAGAAAATTCTATTGCACTTATCTCTAAGCTCACAAAATCTTCTATTTGTCATTTGACAAAAATAAGAACAGAAAATCAGAATGGCTCAGGATGATCCATCTCTTCTACTGCAAAAAGAGAAAAAGCTTACTGTACTTCTGTGGTGACATTTGTTGGTATTCTTTGGTTGGCATTCAGTTCCCTTCTTTTGGCAAAAGCACCCTGATTTTCTTTCAGGGGGTCACCCCTCTCCTACTCTCTGTCCCTATGGTTCAGGTGGGGCCCGGTTATTGCCCAGCCCTAGGGGCAGGCACAGGACCTAAGTAAGCTTAACGAATCAGACTGTTCCTTTCCCTGGGCCCTGATGACTGGTTCAGTGATATTGCCTAATGGAAGTGAACCCTTGGACTTTTGCTGGGAAGAGGCACCTTTTTCCTGCTAGGCTTGCCAAGGTGGTAGGACACAAGTCAGGAGCTTCTAGGTGCTAGTATACCTTACTCTGGAGAGAGTTGGCCTATGACTCCATAGCAGAAGAAAGTAAAGTGGGAGAATGGGGAAAGAAGAGTCCTAGTGACATCGTAGGCCTCTGGCTGTTTCTGTGTTTCACAACAGACCTATCTCTGAACATCCCAGTCACATGAGCCAATAAAGACCCCTTGTGCTTATGCCTGTTTGAATTGGGTTTCTGTCCCCAACAACCAGAACAGTTCTAAGTAACTATGTTCTGAGAATAGTGATCTCTTTATAAAGGAAGAGGAGGCTATTTTTTATCTTTTGCTACATTGTTAATCTCAAACCATTATGAAGACCCACTTCTTGTGATAGGTGGTTACCAGTTCCAGATGGACCACTCTACTTCTGTATGGCTGCTCATGATTAGATCAAGGAGCCATCTGACCTAGGGGAGCCAGTTCCATAGGCTGAGGCTCTACCAAACATTACCAAAGGCATTACCAATGCCTTTCTTGAGGCATTGGGTAATATTGAAACAAAAACTGATTTAGTTGATAGTGGATCATGTCATTGGGAGTGTTAGACTCGGGGTCCACATGCTTTGGCTTCTGAGAACCCTGAAGTTGCTCTGTTTAAACCCTTCCCAAGGTTTGTGCTCTCTTTGTAAACCACCTTGGATTTGAGCTAGTTTAAGTGTCTCTTCCTCACAACCAAATGACCCTGTTCAAGAGTATCAAAAGCCTGAAAAGTGTTTTATTTGAACAAAACAATTCTACTTTATAGGCATTTATTTCTAGAAAATAATTATAAGTTCAAATATTTTCTTATGAGGATATTTAATATAGTCTTTTTTATCTTAGTAAGAAGTTGGGGAGAATCTATACTATATATGGTAGTAGAGGCTCACTTAAATATATTCTGTGACATAATGTTAGACACTTAAATACTTGCTGAGTGAATAAATACTAAACCATAAAATTATGTAGGGAAATGTATTCATTAACATGGAATACTATGTATAGTAGTAATATATTAAATGAAAAAAATGTTAAGAAATGGCATACTCTGTATGTCATTTAAAAACAGAGTCATGGCTGAGTGCGGTAGCTCATGCCTATAATCTTAGCACTCTGGGAGGCTGAGGTGGGTGAATTGCTTGAACTCAGAAGTTTGAGACTACTAAAAATAAAAAACAAGGTAGGCTTTGATGTAGGCGCCTGTAATCCCAGCTACTTGAGAAGCTGAGGCAAGAGGATCTCTTGAGCCCAAGAAATTGAGGTTCCTGTGAGTTATGACTTCAAGGCACTGTACCTAGAGTGAGACTCTGTCAAAATAATAATAATAATAATAAAACACAACAAGGAATTACCATATATTTACATATACATATATGGAGGTTTGGAAGACTCATTAGCACCCAAGTGTTAATAGTCATAGCTTTTTGGTAAGTGGAACTCTAATTCTTTTTTTTTTTTTTTTTTTTTTTAACATTTTCTTCTTTTTGCTGGTTTGCTTAGATTTCATGCTGATTTTTGGTAATGAACACTGCTCCTATTATAAGGTAGTATGAGCTCCTACTTCCTTTCTATAAAATAGTCAAGTGGTCATGTCTATATTAAAATAGAATTAAACCTTCAAATGAATTTAAGTTCCAGGGCTACCAAGCAATATTTTTTAACTTAATTCTATTTTAACAGTTCTCTTAAAAAGGGGCTCTCACCTACCTCATTCTTGTCCCCTTTCCTTCCACTACCATACCATGAGGAGAAAGATTGGTTGAAAGCAAAGACTGGAGTTCAAATCTGCTTTCTCCTTCTTGGATATGTAATTTGGGACAAGGCAAAGAACCTACTTAGGGTTCAGTTTCTCCACCTGGAGAATGGGGATAATACATGCATATACCACAGAGATGCTGGAGGCTACAATGAGCTAATGGCAGATAAGGAGCCAACACGGTGCCTGGCACGTAGCAAGCGCTCCCTAAATGATATTATTGCCACTAATAGGGGAAAATAGGGGGATGGGAATGTAGGGGTGAGGGGAAACTTGCCCTTTTCCCTTGAAAGTTCACAGAAAGATTAACTCACAATTAAGGCAGATTAATAAGAGAAATGTTTACTTCCAAATATAATGCACCTGGGGAGAATCACAAGCGTGATTACCCAATGTCTCAATGATGGTCAGATGCCTTTACAGGTACCTTTCAGAAGGGAGGAGGGAGAACTTGGAATATAGATGCAACAGGTGGTTTGCTAGGGAGGAAAACAGATTGACTTGAGAAGACAGGCTCAGTGACTCATGCCTATAATTTTAGCATTCTGGTAGGCCAAGGCGGGTGGATTGCAGAAGCTCAGGAATTCAAGACCAGCCTGAGCCAGAGCGAGACCTTGTCTCTAAAAAATAGCCAGCCATTGTGGCAGATGCCTGTAGTCCCAGCTACTTGGGAGGCTGAAGCAAGAGAATTGCTTAAGTTCAAGAGTTTGAGGTTACTGTGACTATGATGCCACAGCCCTCTACAGAGGGCGACAAAGTAAGACTCTGTCTCAAAAAATATATATATAATAATAATGATAATTAATTAAATTTTAAAAAGTAAATTAACCTGAGAGACAGGCATTGTGTTTTAAATTATTTGGGCCAAGCATGCTAATATTCAGGGGGAGAAAAGGAAGTCAGTTTCCCCTTCCATTTTTTGATAGGTTAGTCTGGTCTTATGTAGATAGAGGGAAATGCCCTTCCAATACTTTCTGATCATGAGTGGCTTTTAATTTTCTTTTTAATAAAGAAAATATTCTTTATAACAAGTATTCATATTTTGGGGTGAAATTTCCTTAGCTTTTTCAGAAAACAGAATTCTCATGTGACTCAGATTTCCATTTCTGGATATATACTAAAAAGAATTGACAACAGAGACCCAAAGAGATGCACGTACGTCAGTAATCATGGCCAATGCTCACAATAGCCAATGTTCACGAGTGACCCAGGTGTCCGTCAACAGATGGACACAATGGAATATTATTCAGCCACGAAAAGGAATGAAGTCCTGATACTGCTACGATGTTGATGAACCTTGAAAACATTATGCTAAGTGAGAAATATCAAACACAAAAGTAACATATTGAGTAATTCCATGTATATAAAATATACAGAAGAGGTAAATCTATAGACACTGAAAGTAGATTAGAGGTTACTAGGGGTTGAGCAGAAGGAGAGTGGGGGACATTATTGCTCAGTGAGTACAGAATTTCTAACTGAGGTCATGAAATAGTTTTGGAAAGAAATAGTGGTAATACCATTGTAAATTTCACTAATGTCACTGAATTTTGATTAAATGGTTAAAATGGTAAATTTTATGTTATACATATTTTACTATAATACAGTTTTTCTTAAAAAACAAAAACAGAGGCTGTGCTGTAACAGTGGAATGCTTACTTCAATCACTTTGTGCTTCTCTTTGAATTTAATGAGCCAGTTGGTGACCAAATCAACCCTGATTGCCAATCAGCCACATCAGTTTGCCCCACATCAGGCCCTGGGACTCTGTCTATGGGGTAGAAATGTGTATTTCAGCTTCATCATTCAGTGAAATGTTTATTGACCATTTGTTATGTGCCAAGTGCTGGACTCATTGTTGGAAATTCAGTGGGAACAAGATCCACAGCATCCCGCCCCTCATTGAGTTTATGTTCTAGTTAGAAATAGGGTAGCAGAGGCAGAAGAAAATCTGTGTATAAAGAGACCCTCACATTTCAAACTGTGTTGTTTACAGGTCAACTGTATGATGAAACTCTTTTAAAAATTGTGATTTCCCCCACGTCCTAATACTTTTTTTGGAGAAAGATGAACATTTTAGTTATTTCAACATTTGGAGCATCTGCTCTGCTGGTGCATGAGTGGAATCTTTTTCCAGTCATCAGAAGAATGTTCCAGACAGAGGCAACAGCAATTGCAAAGGCTCAGAGACAGTGGACTTGACTTCTACTATGAATTTCTCATCCTTGAATAGTGGGATCACAGGCAGAAGGAGAGAATGGCCAAATGTGAACCTGGATAAGTAAGTAGGCACCAGCTGTGAAGGACCTTGTGGGTCATTGGAAGACTTTCAACTTGACCTTTAAGCCAAGGAAAGTCTCTGAAAAGGTTTAAACTGGGAAATTACTTGCTACAGTATTTTCTAAAAGACCTTCTTTGAGAGTTAACAAAAATGAGATATTATTAGTCATTATGGCTAGGGAAATTGCTTTTTTAAAAACCCTGCAGGCACAATTTTTAACTTGACAGTGTTTCACAGACATTCTGGAGTGGCTTTTTTTTTTTTTTTTTTTGTCTTTTAATTCATTATGCTGACACTAACTATCAAACCCCGTTCCTTAGAGCTCAGCTGTGTTGTAGCTGAAAACTTGCTCAGTATGTTTACTCCACACAGTACCAAATTTTCCAAATCTCTGCAAATTTGCCCTTAACAGTAAAATACTGGGTACAGACCATCTTTCCACTCCACCCAAATTATCCCCCTTGGTGTGTGCTAACAGTCTGATGCTATGATTGTTGTTATGATGGAAAAGATTGGAGCTGTGTCTTTTTAAGCCTTTCTGGAAGAACTTGTGGGAGGTTTCTGCTTTAACCTTGTTGAGATCAAGACTGGGGTCATGGATTAATTCATTTACCCTCTGTAATAGTCAGGAGAGACTGGATTATGCTGCAGTAACAAACATCTCCTAAATCTCCATTGCTTACAAAAACACAAGCTTTTTTCTCTCAGGTTTTCCCATTAATCACAGGTAGGTTGAAACTTTGTCCCATGTCATCTTCTTGTTGGAATCCAGGCTAATGGATCTGGTACATTATGATCTCATGACAGAAGAAAAAGAGAACGTGGTGAACCATTTGTTGGCTCTTTAAGCTTCTTCTGAGAAGAAAACTAAAGTCATCATTTTCCCACCCCTTCACTATTGGCTACCTTTTAGGTATTCTTAATACCATATATACTCAAGTATATAGGTAAATCCTGAATAATTACAATGATATTGAAAATAATTATACTGTCTCATTCCATTCACTGAGGACCTATTGTGTCCTAGACATTACGACAGTTCCTTATGTGCCACATCTTATAATTAATCCTATGCAACAGGTGTTCTTAATAAATATTACAGTTGGAACCTTGAAAATGTGTTGATAAGATTAAGAGACTTGCCTAAAATCAATAGCTACCATGTGGGGACAAGTGGGATTCAAGGCCAGGCAGTATCAATCCAGAGCTCGTGCTCCTAACCTTCAAGTCTTTGCTTTTTCCATCAATTCCACTCTCTCCCTTGCTGTCTACACCCACTGATAATATTATTTATGCCATCTATTATCTCTTATCTAGTTCTACAGTTGTCTCAAGCCTTATTACTTTGTGCTTGGACTATTGCAGTATCCTCTTGCTTGGTTGCCCAGCCCTCAGGCATTGCCTCATCTTGGACACACTGCCCTATTTATCTTTGAGAAGCATGGACTTGATCACTCTTCTCTTCTGCTCAAGAAGCTTTCATGGCTTCCCATTGCCTGCCAAAACAAAGCATAGCTTAGCATCTGAGCCCTTGAAGGGGCCCCAGGCTTGTGGAACCCCAGTCTGTTCTTCCAGTGCTCTCATTAGGTTGGGATGATTGTGCTGAGATCATTCTTTACATGCTTGCCCACGTCCTTCAAGATCCTAACACTCCCCTCCAAATTTCCAATAAATCTTTCCCTTACTGTTACTTGAGTATGGATTTTCGTTTCCTTCCTAGGTTATAAGTTCTAATGAAGAGTAATTTGATGGGAGAACAACATATAAAAGTAATATATTCATCCTCCTTAAAAATAAGTTGACAGAAACAAAGAACAACACTTTTCTGGCAACAAAGCAAAGCCAATAGTACAAAGGACTATTGAAAATAGAGCAATTATGGCACTAAGTTGCATATGTAGGTATGGAAAGAAACTAGCTTGCATGTATTTTTTTTTTTTTTTAATGAAGGTATAACACGTATAAAGAGCACATTTCCTGAAGTGTTCAATTCAGTAAATGTTGACAAATGTATACACCTATATAAAATTGCCACTCAGGTCAAGAGAGAGAGCAAGTCCAGTACCCCATAAAGTTTTCTCACATTCTTTGCCCATCAATACCCATCCCACCTCACCAAAGGGAATCATAATTTTGACCTTGATTTATTTTGCATGTTCTTACCCCTCACATAAATGAATTCATACAATGTCTGGCTTCTTTTGCTCAACATAATGTCTGTCTCACATAGTTTTGATTACAGCATAAAGCATAAAATAATTTGCACAAACTTAAAAGAAAAAGTTATTAAAATGACAATTTCCATAAAGAAAGAATGGGGAGGACCCAAACTAGCCTGGGACATTTAAGCTCTCCCCAGCACATGATGGTACAGAGATGGAAGGAACCAGAAATTTGGGCTTAATTTAATCCCCGGGCAAATAGCACATTAAGACTTTTTCAAAAAAGGTTAAGGGTAGGAACCAGGTGAAGGGAAGAGAAGGAATGAAAGAAGGAGGGGCTTGTGATTTTGTGTAAAGGTACAAATCCAAGCATGGTCCAAGGTCATGGGTGAGGCATTTCTTTCACCAGAGCTCCCTACTTGTGTAGGAAGCTTCAGGAGTGGAAGAAAACTCTGACCGTAGCTAGAGGCCAGGGTGAGCTCTACGGCACAGACGGTCAGGCCTTTGCAAAGGAGCTGGCCTCATTGAGAAGCAAATGCCCGACCCTGGCACTCCCAAGCCTGCAGAGTTGTTCCAGGGCCATCCGAAAACCTCATCTTCCCTCCCATACACTAGCTCTTTTTTTAAAGGTAATGACAGTACTTCAGAGTTGAAATTACAGAGGAAGCACAAAGTTCAAGGATTGGGTTAGTTTTCCAGCTAATTTTATGTGATTGTGTCTGAAGGGTAATTACCATTGGCCTCGCAGAAATTCCTCATAAGTCTTTGCTGTGCAGCCCTGTTCCTGCAGATGTAGAAATAAGGAGGGGAGACAGATGAGTCAACAGCCAGATGGGTGAATTGTGTCACACTCAGGATCTGTCCCAGGGATATACACGCAGTTGGTGCTTTCTAAGAGCTCGCTAGGTGAAGGAGAAAGGGAAAGAGAAATAGAGACAGAAGGCAGGAGGGAATGTAGGTGGGAATGGAGAGAAAATGCAGGGATAGACACAAGAAAGTGGTGAGGCAGAGTGGGGAGGTCCCTCCTCTACCTGTCAGAAACACACACTCTGCTACCTACTATAGGGCTAGCATTTCTGTCAGCTTCCTATGAGGAAGCTTCCAGAATGAAAAAGCTTCCCTGATTCAAACTGCTATGAGACCTAGGACGGGTTACTCTGCTCTTTGATCCTTTCTTTCCTCATCTGTCGAATGGACATCTAGGGTCTAAGCTCCATGAAATCCACTGATAATACCTGTTGGCCTCTAAAGGCAATGGGGCTTACAACCTCTGGTCTAGAAGCTTCACTGTGTTCTTGTTCTCTGTTGAACAGCAAGGTGTCATTTCTGTGCTCCATAGATGTGCATCTGAATCCTGACCATATACATGGTGTCTTGGAACACATATGAGTAGTAGAGGCAATTCTATAGATGCTACCGCAGACATTTTTCAGGCCCCATTCATTCTTTATATGATCATCACCAAATATTGGGCAAGCTTTGTTATTCTTGGAAATATTGCCTTGCCACAGAGAACACTTCGTTCATTGGTTTTCCAGTTCAGGCATCCTTTGATTTGGATTCCTTTCTTGGTAGACTGCAATATATCTTTAAGAAGCTATTTCAAAAGATCACATGAGTGTTACATTCCCTGAGCCCTTAAGTTTCTGAGAATATTTCTTAGTTGCTTTCACACCTGAACAGTAATCTTGAGTGTAAAATTACTGAGGCACATACTTCTTTTGCTCCATAATTCTAAGACGATCACTCTAATATTTGGGATTGCTCAAGAGAAATCTTATCTTTATCCTTCTGAGGTGAGCTGTGTTTTGTAACTTGGATCCTTAGAAGTTTTTTCCTTTGAATATTCTTAAAAATATGTCAATGAGTATGGGAGCTTATTTTCAAGATGGCCACCAACCATTCCTTTCCTCTCTGGACATCAAACCTTTTCCTGATGGAGAAGTAGAATCTCTTTTTTCACTCCCTTCCTTTGTCCAGTAGAGTGAAATAGAAAAGACTACATGACTTCTAAAGCTAGATCATATGAAGCCTTGAAGCTTACTTCAGGCCCCTTTACAACATTCACTCTGAAGGAAGCCATCCAATGTGTGAGAAGTTTGGTAGCCTTGATTGAGACTGCCATGCTGGGAGGAAGCTCAAACTGCTTCATAGAGAGGTCATGGGAGGAGAAAGAGATGCCCAGCCAGTCCCTAGCTATTCTAGCCATCCTAGCGCAAGTGCCAGACTTGGGCAAGAGAAGAAGCCTTCAAATGATCTGATCCCCTCCACCAACTGACTGCAAGCACGTGAATGATGCTGAGCAAGGTCACCTAATTGCAGCAGGGCACACACAGAAACATGAGAGATAATAATAAACTGATGGGGTTTGTTACAAAGCAAAAATGTGTGCCTTTTCTCATTAATTTTGCCAGAATTGTTATAAGTACTTTTTTCTGTATTCTCTGGCTATTTTTTTCCTGACCCAGGATGGCTCTCAGTAATTTTTGTCCATGTTTGCTATTTTGTTTTAGTTCCTTTTCCTTGTGAATACCCATTTTTCCTTAAGTTGATAACGTCCCTCATAAGTAATATTTCTGTCAACAGTGTTTACCATTTGTCCTTCTCCTCTATTCTACAAGAGCTTCTCAAATTGTTTTGCATTCCACATTTTTGATTTTGATTTTCTTTTATTTATTTATTTATTTATTTATTTATTTATTTATTTTTTATTATAGATAAAAATATGCACCATAGATGTGGCCCAACCCATCACCCTCCCTCCACCCAAACCTCCCCCCTCCCTTCCCCTTCCTTGGTCCTTTCCCCATAGTCTTGTGGT
>CAUYPK010102342.1:0-43934 GCA_963574355.1 Loris lydekkerianus | reverse complement strand
TGGCTGTGTGGCTGTGTGATTGTGTGGCTGTGTGACTATGTGGCTGTGTTGTTGTGTGGCTGTGTGGCTGTGTGGCTGTGTGACTATGTGGCTGTGTGATTGTGTGGCTGTGTGGCTGTGTGGCTGTGTGACTATGTGGCTATGTGATTGTGTGGCTGTGTGGCTGTGTGGCTGTGTTGTTGTGTGGCTGTGTGGCTGTGTGGCTGTGTGGCTGTGTGATTGTGTGGCTGTGTGGCTGTGTGGCTATGTGATTGTGTGGCTGTGTTGTTGTATGGCTGTGTGGCTGTGTAGCTATGTTGTTGTGTGGCTGTGTGGCTGTGTGGCTGTGTGGCTATGTTGCTGTGTGATTGTGTGGCTGTGTGGCTGTGTGGCTGTGTGATTGTGTGGCTGTGTGATTGTGTGGCTATGTGGCTGTGTGGCTGTGTGGCTGTGTGTCTGTGTGGCATCTCCTGCAGCCCTTTGACTGCCTGTGCCGTCTCATAGAGAAGGAAGATCTGGGGCTGAATCGCAGATTCTCCTTCACAAGCCCTGAGTGAGGTGGGTGTCAGCGTGAGCCCCTCTGCAGCCCCCTGGGCTCTTGGCCTTCTTGGTCATCTTCGGACTCTTGGCCACTCAAGCCAGCCGGCTGCTGACCCCCCGCGGCTCCCAGCCCCTCTCCCTCTGTAGGGCCCACCAAGGAAACAGGAAGCAGTAGCAAACGCTTTCCCAGTTTTCCCTGCAGCTAGAGGGGCTTGAGGATTAAGAACTGGCGGAGGAGGATAATGGGCCTTCTCGGGAAGGTGGGAGAGCGGAAGGAGCAGGGAGCACGGAAGGAGCGTCTCTCCAGCTGCTGGAGGCCCAGCCCTTGTCTGGATAAATTCCCAATATCCCAGAGAAAGTAAGAGGTTTACAGAGAATACAGGGCCCCTCACTGACCCTATGTGGGAGAAATACACCTCTTCATTGGTTGTTCCTGTGATGAAAGAGCATCCTGGTGGATACATTAGCGTTAGGTTGAAAAGCCCATCTACTAGATAGTCACGGAGCTATGCGCAGCACCCGAGGAACGCTGAGCAGTGGAGATTTCCACCCAGGAGGGAGTGGACACTCTGACCACACGCCCTCAGCCCTGTCTTCCAGGCTTTGTCCTCAGCACAGGTCCTAGGGATAAAGGGCCACCCCAGCTCTGGCCATGATTCCAGTGCTAATCTCCAACATCAGCTGCGTCTGGCTCATGTGATGTAGTTCCTGCCCCTGGGGGCTTTGAGTCAAGGTCAGTTTTAGAGTAGAGAGTTGGGTAGACGCTTGAAGCGATGTCCACTGCAGACCAGACTGTGAGATTTTGATTTTGAGTAACTCACATGACTAAGTGCCTTTCCTGCTCCCTGTCCCTCCTCCAGACCCCCCTGGGGACAGCTTTTAAAGTCCAGCAGGAGGGTTAAAGCAGGTTCACCAGCCTAGAGATGTTGAACCAATTGTTATTAGTTATGAGTAAAACAATTATAAAAATATTTGCAGTATACAAGGTTATATTTTTGTGCTGACATAGTAACAGGTTCCTCCTAAAATCCTCTTTTAAACAATGCTACTTTTGCTTCACTTTCATTGTTAAACACTTTTCCCCCTTATCTTTAACCTCGACATTATTAAAACTGCACTAGGAATCTATTTTAAAAATCTCACTGTGACATTTCAGCAGAAAAATGACCTTAGCATTTTATAGGTGCTACAGTCGTTTGGCGGGATACAACGTTTTTTTTTTCTCCTCCAGTAAATCAGCATCCTAGGAAATGCTTGTTTAAAACTCTTTATCCGATTGTCATTTGTACGTGGGCTGGCACTTCCCATCACACCAGCAATTCCTGTGACCGTGCGCCTGGCAAACGATCTTTCATCTGGATGCATCTGGTTCTATCCCAAAGCTTCTCAGGGTTCCAAACTGTGTGTTAAGGAGCACAACGCATTCCACCAGCTAATGGATGCAGTTTCAGGTGCCTGTGCGTGACTGTGGGCACAGATCCAACTTTTTTCCAAGTGATTTTTTGGGGTACTTGTCCTTTCCTCTCATTGCCTCCCAGATAACAGAAACAGGGCGGGTGCAGTCTTTGTGTCCCCCTGATTGCTCTGCAGCCAAACCTAGAGCCTGTGGGAGGAAGTGGGGACAATGGTGGTGCCAGGGCCCTGCCACTGCTGCTCAGGGTGGCAGGTGACGGCAAAGTGGAGGGACAATATTTATAAAAGACACGATGACCAGATCCTTAGGCATCTTTTTCTAGGCATTACACTGGTCACTTTGCTCATGTTACTTACTTTAATCCTTAAAGCAGCCCCAGGAGGCTTGTGTTACGATGATCGCTTTTCTTAGTTTAGTTATGGTTGTTCCCCCCATGTGGTGCAGACAAAGAGACCAGGCTGGGAGACCAGACACACACCCAGGAGTGTGCTCTGTCTGAACACATCCCAAGTGCTGCCTCCACCACCCGGAGTGTTCAGAAAGAGGGGTGCCTGAGTGTGGAATGCAGGGGCAGAAGAAGCAGCACGCCGGGGGAGGCAGGAAGTGCACCGTAGCCGCTGTCAAGAAAACCAAAGCAGAGCACTTTCCGTCTCTCGTGGAAATGCTCAGGTGTAGGGGAACTATTGCTTTTCAATATGAAGCTAACACTTGACAAATTGTCACGGAGCCCCTCTTTACTGTGGGCCCTGGGCAGTGCTGTGGCGCAGCTCTTTACACGGTGTTGTGGGACTTACCAGTAGGAAAGGCAAGTGGGTCATCACAGGAAGCTGCAGATGGGAACAGCTGTGCCCCGAGCCTGCGCACCTGTGCCCCTGAGTCTGACCACCTGTGCCCTGAGTCTGACCACCTGTGTCCCTGAGTCTGACCACCTGTGCCCCTGAGTCTGACCACCTGTGCCCCTGAGTCTGACCACCTGTGCCCTGAGTCTGCACACCTGTGCCCTTGAGTCTGACCACCTGTGCCCTGAGTCTGACCACCTGTGCCCCTGAGTCTGACCACCTGTGCCCTGAGTCTGACCACCTGTGCCCTGAGTCTGACAACCTGTGCCCCTGAGTCTGACAACCTTTGCCCTTGAGTCTGACCACCTGTGCCCCTGAGTCTGACCATTTGTGCCCCTGAGTCTGACCACCTGTGCCCTTGAGTCTGACCACCTGTGCCCCTGAGTCTGACCACCTGTGCCCTGAGTCTGCACACCTGTGCCCCTGAGTCTGACCACCTGTGCCCTGAGTCTGCACATCTGTGACCACCTGTGGCCCTGAGTCTGACCACCTGTGCCCTGATTCTGCACACCTGTGCCCCTGAGTCTGACCACCTGTGCCCCTGAGTCTGACCATCTGTGCCCTGATTCTGCACACCTGTGCCCCTGAGTCTGACCACCTGTGCCCTGAGTCTGCACACCTGTGCCCCTGAGTCTGACCACCTGTGCCCTGAGTCTGCACACCTGTGACCACCTGTGGCTCTGAGGCCTGAGTGTGGAAGTACACTCAGGATGTACACCGACCGGCTGGCGGGCACCATCCAGAGCCGAGGCTGGAAGGAGCTCAGTGACAGTGTGCCTGGAGAGCTGTTGTCCCCTGTCCTCCCACCTTGTCTGCTGTCCTCTCCTTTCTCCCTGTAGGCCCTGCTGAGACACCTCCTTTTTCCAGGGACTCCTCTGTCTTGACAAACCCATGAGCGTCAGGCCCTTCTCTGCCCACAGTCCCCCCGGCCCTCACTACACTTCACTTTCCTTCTTCAGCACCCAGCGTGCGTTAATTGACTCTTCACGCCCCCTTTCCCCTGCTGGGGTGTGACCTGCTTGATGACCTGGCTTCCTGTACTTCCTTGCTCTCTCTGCAATGCCCGGCATCCTGTAGATGCTCAACAAACACCCCTGAATCCTTGGATGGACCGCAGGGACAATCACGCACAAATCCCCATCATGGGAGGGACGCAGCCAGTGTCACTAGCACCAGCCCCACAGCAACCAGTGTCAACACGTGCTCCCTGAGGCAGTGGGTGACACCCTTCCTCCGCGCCATGCTCAGGACAGGCTGCAAATGGGGGTTAGTGTCCCAACAAGCTTCCAGGGACACAGGAGGCTGAGCAAGGTGAAGGGATGAACTAGTGAGTTGCCAGAGACTTCCTACGGCCACAGGGCAGGAACAGGATTGGGATCCAGGTACATTTAATCCCAAAATACAACCTTGCAGTTTTTCCTTCTCCACCTAAGGAGGGAAGATGTTAAGTAAATTTCACAGAACCTTAGGATTTCCAAAGGCTTGAGCTGCTTTTGTGTCTCCCTCCCTTTCTGTGGGAAGACCACGGAGTTCCAGCTGGACACCTCTGGGAGGGCCTCCCCGCCGCCTCCCCCGGCACGTCTGGGGAGACATTCATTCTGTGTCAGAGACGGCCGACCCTGGTCCCTGATTCCTGTTGTGCACTAAGGCACACGGAACTGGGCATGCTGCTTTGTTGTGTTTTTTAATTTCCCATGGGAAACAGATTTAGTTGAGGAATAATTTCATATATGTAATCTTTCAAAAATGAGCTAAATTCTGTGTTAAGATTTGACTGACATTTCTGAAGCCTGGTTCCCCAGACACAGGGTACAAACCCAAGTGTTTCCTGGATCTGAACTCTTTGTATATTGGGTTTCTCGAAATTATAACGGCAACAAACTCCAAAGACCCTAAAGATATAGCAGATGTTATTAACATCTTTCCCTCTTTATGCTAGATAGTTGGGTTACTGTTTTATCTTTAAAAATATATATAATATTATATCAAATAGTCTTTGAAAATGTAATTTCTGAGAAGGGCATTGTTTTGGTCTGGGTTTTGCCTTGGGAACAGGGAGATGCTCTCGACCATGTCTGGTGCTCCTGTGCACGGCAAAGTGAGCCAAAGGCCCCCCAAACCCACCCCTGCTGCCCCTGCTGGGGTCACCCCACCAGCTGACCTTCCCCTGACAACACACGCGGGTCCCTGCAGGGACCCTGGACCCCAGGAAACCAGGAATTTCCCAGGCCTGGATTTGTGTTTCCTGCTCATCCTCACCCAGTTAACTTTTTATTGGTTAAGGTTTTATGGTCCAAAATTCCAGACTCTTTTTCCTCCCTCCAGAGCATGTATGCACAGTGCTACTAAGCGTGTGACCCTATGTCCACAGCGAACAGGCTTATTAGAAGCACTGTCGCCTGAGAAACACAAGCCAGTGTGTTTTTCCACTTGATTATACTCCCCATCAATATAATTTTAAGTTAAATATAAAGACTTAAATATAAAATAGCCATCTAACTTGCCTGTGCCTTTCCATAGAGTTGAAACAATAGGCTCCTAAAACTTTTTTATTTTTTGGTTTTCTGTATTTTGAGCTGTCCTCTGAGCACAGAGGGGGATTACTAGGTTAAAGGGCAGGAAACTTTAAATATTCTGTAATATACTTTGACACATTCACATTGCACGTGGGAATACAAATGGCATGACAATTCCGGAAAATAGTTTGGCAATTTCTTATAAAATTGAACATGCAGCTGCCATCCAACACCGCAATCACACTCCTGGATGTATAGCCTGGAGAAATGGGAATGGAAGTTCACATGACATCCTGTACGTGAGCCTCACGATTCTTTATTTGTAACAGCTCAGGGGTGGAAACAACCTGGGTTTCCTTCAGTGGGTAAAAGTCCACGTCACAGACTATCACTCCACAGTAACCAGGAACAAGCAATTGATGCAGGAGGCAGTTTGGATGGAACTCGAAGGAATTTTGTTGTGTGAAGAAACCAGTCCCTGTGTATTCCCTTTTTCCCTTTATGAACTATTCTTGCAATGGTAGCATTTGGAGTGGAGAGCAGGTTGGTGGTTGCCAGGCATGAGGGGGGGGGAAGGTGTGGCTACAGAGGGGGACGTGAGCAGCCATGTCAATGGTAATATCCTGATTTAATTTTGTACATAGTAGTCTAGGATGTTATTGCTGGGGGAAGCTGGTAAAAGACTATGAGCTCTGACAATTAAGTCCTTAGACTTTCCACGGTGTGCTCATGTTGGCAGCACTGTGCCAACAACTCGGTAAGGTTTCATCACCTTGGTGTGTAGAGACTCAGAGCTACGTTCATGTCAGCGTGTGGCAGTGTCTTGCTGAGCTGCGTTCATGATTGCTGTTACTTGTTTTTGTGCGCCGCGGTGAGACGCTTAAATTAGAGCAAGAAACAAACATTAAATTTCTTGTTAAACTTGGCAAGAGTGAAAGTGAAATCAGGGATGTGTGAGCCCAATTTTATGGGGGTAATGCCATGAAGAGAATGGCAGTGTGCAAACGGATTAGATGTTACTCTGAGGAGAAAGAAAGTGTCAGTGATGAGGAGAGGTCAGGGCGGCCAAGAACGAACAGAATTGGCGAAAACATTGCAAGACTCATCTAATTGTGTGTCGATATTGTCGGAGATTGTCATAGAGGACCAAGGAATCATCAATGAAGAAACAGCTAAGAAAATCTTAACTGAGAATCTTGGCATGAGAGAAGTGTGTGCAAAAAAATGGTGCAGAGGGAGCTCACGGATGAAGGAAAGTTAAGAAGAGCTGAGATTTGCCAAGACCTTTTGGAGAGGGGAGACAACATTTTGGGCCGTGTTGTCACTGGTGAGGAGGCATATGGGTGTCCCAACATGACTCTGAAAAAAAGTGTCAAAGTTTTACAATGAAGTCAGCCAATTCTCCCCAACTAAAAACATTTCATCAGCCCAAATCAAGAATCGAGATGATGTTGCTAACCTTTTTTGATAACAGAGGGATTGTTCATTATGAATTTATTGCAACTGGACATTTAACCAAGGTTACTATTTGGAAATGCTGAAAGGCTGTGTGAAAAAGTTAGATGAAAATGACTTGAAATTTTCACCAATAACTCATGGCTCTTGCATTGTGACAATGCACCAGCTCCCAGGGCACCGTCTATGAGCAAATCACTTAGTAAATGAGTAGCTGTGTGGAAACACTCTCCCTACTCACCTGATCTGGCCCCCAGTGACTTTTTTCTTTGCCCAAAGATAAAGGTAATATTGAGAGGGAGACATTTTGATGACATTCAGAATATCAAGGTTAATACAATGACAGTTCTGATGGCAATTCCAGAAAAAGAGTTCCACAATTGCTTTGAAGGGTGGACTAGGTACCAGCATTGTTGCACAGCGCCCCAAGGGGAGGACTTGGACGGTGACCGTAGTGATATTCAGCAGTGATGTACGGAGCACTTTTTCTGGGATGAGTTTGTGAATTTAATTGTCAGACCTCCGTATATAAGATCTCTCTGTATTATTTCTTACAAGTGTGTGTGAAGCCACCATCATCTCAAAATAAAAGTTTAATTAAAAATACAATGACAAATTGTTTTTGTGCCAGACAATACGAAGATGCCAAGCGGTGAGACGGAAGCGCACAGCTCCACACGTTTCCCTCTGTGGTGACACTTTCTAAAACATGTCCTTAGAAGTAATAACCAGCTCTAACCAGAAGACATAATGTTATTTCGTGATGGTCCCTCTGCTCAACTCTGCTCTGGGTCACAGAGCTGCTAAAGTTAATTCAAATTAGGTGTTAATGTTTGATCTGAAAAAATAAATAAATAAATAAAAACTGTGTTATTTCTCTCAGGTACTATTTGCATTTCATTGTGAAGTTTAAAGTCAACCCAAAGGGGCGTTTTAGTGGAACCATGAGGAGGTGGAAAGGTCATCTTCCTTAATGCCTGCCTGTCAAGGGCTGCAGAGGTGGTGGCCTGAAATGCAGACCCACTTGACGCCTAAAATTGGCCCTAGTGGACCCAGTACCGGGTCAGCACCACTTCAGTTTAACTGGATGGTCACAGAACTGAGCATCTTGTGGAGACGTGGGGGTATGGGGGTGTTCTTCCCGTGACTTCTGTTCTAGTATGTAACGCGGCTTTTTATCCTGTTGGTGCCGTCTTCATTTCTGACTCCTACGCCCTGTGTTCCTCTGTGAGGATCAGGTTGGGAGTCCACGCTTTGATGCTTTGATTGTCTTTGATGCTTTCAAAGGCAAGAGAGGCTGTCATCTTTTCAAGTGGCACTCAGCTCCTGGTAAAGAATGTTCCTGATTTCTAGAGTGTCTATCGGAGGCAATTACATCGTGATTGGCCTGTTTGGCATTAAAATGTCCCCTAACACTTGCTCCTGTATTGGGAAAGGAAGATTTTATTTCTATTCTTCTACTCAAGTCTGTTTTCAGAGTTCATTGGAGCTCTAAATTTTGGGGATAGAAAGTACCAGATGATGGGTATAATTTTTCTCCTCTGCACACCTGACATATTTAAAATCAATATATAGTAACCACAACCCCGAGAACAGAGTCTCGCATTTATTCCCAATCAGGTATGGTAAATAGCAGGTTTTCCCTGTGTACAGACAGTGTGGAAAATGCTGCCAATATTCCCTTTGAATAGTTCATCGGGGCTCACGTGGGGCAGGGGCAGTGTTGGGATGATGGGGACACATGAGACAGAAAACACAGGGCAGGACGGAGTGCAGAACAGGAAGATGTCACGCCCCACATCCTGGATGCTAATTACAAAAGAATTCATACGTGGAAATTACACCCTGTTTCAAATTAACAGCGAATGATTACTTTTCAGGCCATTCTTCCCCACGTCTGTCTAGCTTTGCTCATAGTCTTAGCCTGACGTCCTGTGGGATAGTTCCTTTTCTGTTACGGTTCTACTTTGTAATGCTTTTATTCTAAAATATAGAATAGCTCAAGTCTTTAAAAAAAAGGCATGGAGTTTTCACAAATGCTCACACTTAGATTTGGGAGGGCGATCAGTGTTCATAAATAGGTTCCTAAGGTCCCCGCTGCCTCCCCACCCCTCCCCAACCCCTCCAAGGTCATCAGGGCTCCGACGTTTCCGGGTCCTTTCCTGTCCGGGGCTCCTCCTGGTCCTCCTGTATGGTCAGCGTGTTCTTTCTCCTGCTTTACCACATGTACCATCCACGTCATTATTTCATGTGTTTCATATTTCATTAAAACACGGTGTCTTGCAAGTTCTGACAATTAAGTTCTCGAAATCATCCCAGGAGAAGTGCTACAAACCTCACTGCTGACTGTCACCACTGTCACCTTCCCCTTGAGAAGCTGTGCCTCGACGCCAGGCCCCATCCCACCCTCAAGGACATTTTGGAATTCTTTGTCTGGAATGGCCACCAGCTGTGGTCATACAACATCTGGCAGTTAAGTTCACAAGCTCATCCTAGAAAAAGGGCCGTATACATACCTCACTGCTGAGTATCACCACGGTCACCAGATAGCCCAGGGGAGGACTTCAAAGGGGAAGAGGGGTGACAGCTCTGATGGCCATTGCAGAATCTTGCTTTGTCTTCCACACATGTTGTGATTTTGCATTTTGATGATATATCTGCACTAGATGCATTTTGGGGGTTTTTTTTTTTGCAGTTTTTGCCTGGGGCTGGATTTGAACCCACCACCTCAGGCATATGGGGCCGGCACCCTATTCCTTTGAGCCACAGGCGGCACCCAGCACTGGATACATTTTGAGTCCTCTTCGGCAGGGGCTGCCAAACTTTGTTCAAGTGAGTAAACATCCAAGCTTTGTAGACCAAGTGTTTGCCGACCCTGCTCTGGAGCATCTCACCCCACACCATGACCTGCACCCCCTTCCTGAGTGAGATTTAAAAATTTCTTTTAGTTTTGTTATATTATAAAACATGCAACAATGAGTATGCTTGTATAGGGTCCCCTTGTGGGTGTGTGTGGTGATTGCCAAGTCATAGATTTGGAATTTACTCATTTGAGTGATAACACATTTGAGTTCCTCTTTAGTAAACAGAAAGACATGCTGCCCAACCTGCATAGGCTTCATGTGAACAGAAAAATTAATCCTAGCCAGGGCAATCAGGCCAACAGAGAGACCTTTGTTTTTTGTTAAGCCATTGAGATGTAGATTGAATTTATAAACACAGTAATACACAGAGTACATGGAAACGTCTAACCTCTCAGTCACTCTTTCGGTGATAATCTGTACATGTAAAACGCTCAGAGTCTCTGCATCTGAAAGGCACTTTATTCATTCTTGTCCTTGATTAACTGTTTATCTCGTGTCGACTGACTATTTGTTGCCAACTGATCTAACATTTTATTCTTCTCTTTTAGCCTCTCTTGTGCTTGATTTTTAAGAAAAACTCTCCTGCCATTATTATTTCTTTTTAAATAACCTATTTATTTCCTACAATTGCTTTTGATATTTCCTTGGTATCTTTTTTATCCTCCTGCTTCAGCTCCACACAATTACTTAGAATTTTTGTTATTTATGCTGTTCAGGGCTCACTGTGTTTCTGAAATATATAGATTCTTGTCCTTCAGTTCTGGAAGTTTCTGAAGCATCACCTCTCCAATTATTGCATCTCCTTCATTCTTTTTTTTTTTTTTTAAATGGCATATTTTACTATGCATTCTAAACCAAAATAATAAAAAAAGGGTGACTTAATAAAAACATAGACAAAAGATATAGTCACTTCAGTGAGAAGAAATATAAATGGCAAATAGAAATGCAACTTCAAAGTAACCGTGAGTTGCAAATTTCAACCTTAGTACTGGAAAAATTTTAAAAGATTGACAATATCCATTCTGGGAAATCAGATGTGTTCATGCCATTTGTAAGGCTTTTTTCGAAAGCAGTTTGGTGGAATTTACCTAAATTTTGACTCTGCAGTTTTCTTGCACTCAGCAATTTTGTTTCCACAATTTTAGCTAGAGAAATTAATTGTTCCTCACATGCAATGAAACACTTATTTGTGTGCACAAAGAAAATTCAAGAATGCTTACTGCAGTATTGTTTCACATGTTGGAAAATTAGGAATAATCCAAGACTCTCCAAGTAGAGAAACAACTGAATTAATTGTGTTCATGTTTATACTATAGAACGTTATGTAGCTATTTATGAGGCTGATCTGCATTAGACGTGGAAAGAGCTGTGAGATATATTTTTAGAGAAAAAAAATAAAATTACAAAATCGTTGTAAAGTGTGAATGTGTCTGCATTTTTAGAGTTATATATGTGCAATATATATACCATGTAAATGCATAAAATATAATTTGGAGTTAAGCTCACTTAACAGTCCCCTCTAGGGAGATGGCAGGAATACAGCAAGATTAATATTATATTTTACTCTAAATATTTCAGCATTCTTCAGATATTTCGATAAAAACATATTCATGTAAACTTCTTTGACTTTTAAAACTGTTTTATTATTTTAAACTATCACAAGGGGTACACATTTTTTGGTTACATGGATCACTTTTGTTATGCTGCAGTTGGGGGTATAAGGAGGCCTGTCACCCAGAGGGTGTTCATTGCTCCTGTTGGGTAGGGTTTCACTCATCTCCTCCTCCCACAATCCTCTGCTCAGTTTCCGCTGAGTCTTATTTCTCCCATGCACCTGTGTGCTCCTTGGCTAGTTCCAAGTTAACAGCAAATAGGTGTGGTATCTGTTTCCCCATTCTTTAGATAATTCATTTAGGACAACAGTGTCCAGTTCCAACCAAATTGTTGCAAAAGGCCTCGATTCATTCTTTTTCCTCCTTGAGTAGTATTCCAAGATGTGTGTGTGTGTGTGTGTGTGTGTGTGTGTGTGTGTGTGTGTGTTTTAATCCACTCACGAATGCAAGAGCACTTGGGTTGATTCCACATCTTTGCAATTGTGAATTGTGCTGCAATAAACATTCAAGTGAAGGTGTCTTTTTAGTAAAATGACTTCTTTTTCTTTGGGTTGATACCTAATATCAGAATTGCTGGATCAAACGGTAGGTCTGCTTTTCGTTCTTGGAGGAATCTCCGTACTATTTCCTGTAGAGCTCCTGCTAATCTGCAGCCCCACCCGTGGTGTGTAAGTGTTCCTTTCTCCCTGTGTGCCCTCCAGCATCCAGGGTCTGTTGTTTTTGGACATTTTAATCGCCATTCTAACTGGGATAAGATGACACGTCTTATTGTGGTTTTAACTTGGACTTCCCTGAGGATTAGTGACATTGAGCACTTTTTCATGTTCATTGCCCATGTGTCTGTCTTCTTTTGAAGAGCTTCATGCCTTGTGCCATCAGAATTATTTTTATAAATCTAGCTTCTCCTTCATTCATTTAATTGCCAGACCTGAAACCTCATCATATATATTTCTGACCCTTCTCCTTTGACTCTCCTGGCCCCATAAATTCCACTTGTTATTTTTCATCTCTACAAACCCCTGCAGTGCACCCTGGAACGTGGACGTGGGTGGTTTATAAAGAAGGTGGAAAGTAAGACCCTGGTAACAAGAACACGGGAGATGTGAGGGGTGATCAGAGCAGGGGAGTTCTAAGGCCTACATGCTCTCTGAAAGAAGAACATAAATATTTATTAATTTCAGGCTTTGAACGTTAAATAGCTAATGTTAAATTTTTCAAGGCTGACAATGGAGGGATAGAGATTGAAGAAAAAACTCGCAAATCTGATGCGAGGTTGGAAAAAAGGAAGAAAAAGCTACAAGAAATAGAGCCTACTCGCCTATTTTATTTTTTTAATTTATTTTTATTTATTTATTTTTATTATTAAATCATAGCTGTGTAAAGGAGACACATCTTTAAGACATTAAGATCGCGCAAACAAATCCAAACATTTTAAAAATGACGATCGGTGAAAACAGTTGTAACTGTTCAGGAAGAAATTTTCAGATTGGATTTCAAAAAAATTCAAAAGTATGCTATTTTGCAAAAGATAAATCTGAAACATAAAGTCCAAAATTACGGAGAGTAGAAGGATTTAAATACAGTAGATATACCCACAGACACTGACTAAAAAAGGGAAAAGCTAAGGGAGGTATGTGAATCAAACACAACAGACTTTAGGGTAAAGGCATTTTAAAGGATAAAGAAGTTATTCTCTTGTGGGAAAGGAGACAATTCGCCAGGAATATAAAAAACCTAAACATCTGTGTACTGAACAGCAACACTCTATAATAAATTAAACAAATATGGAACGGTACATCTACAAGGATGCTGATAAAAGCAACATGTATTCCCATAAATGATCACTAATTCAATTAAAGCACGTCGAAGGACTATGGACATTTCCAGTCATAACCTAGAGGAAAGAGTTTATTATTGAAATTAATGAGTGAAAAATATACACAAGGCACCAAACCAGGTATACACAGGTCATGAAAGGAGAAAACTGCATTAAAATTGTAACACTCAATATATCCCCATCACAAAAGATGCACACAAATCACTTTGAACACTTCTTCAAAAGTAACTTGAGTATTACAACTTGAATACAGTTTCTTCCTTTCTTAAAATGTGTGTTCATTTGTTGGCACTGTCTGTAAATCCTTTTCAAGCACACTGAAAATATTTAAGAAAACTGAGAGGATTCTAAGTCACAAAGCAAGTTTTAATAAATTTCAAAGAATCGATGACGTACTGACCCAGAGAGGTTGAATAAATGGTGCCACTCACCCAGCGATCTGGAAGTACCATTTAATTATAAGGGATAAATGAAATGTTTAGCACAGTGCCTGGTGCGTGGTCCACATTAAACGATTCTTGTCATGTTGGAAATGTTAGTTGCAAATAATCTCATCTTACTGATCCGTCTTGCACCTCTGTGTTTTCAGCTGACTTCTCGGCTTTTCAGAACAGACAAATCAATGAAGGCAGCCGTGAATCAGGGCCTGAATAGGTGTTTCCAAAACTGTGTTAATAGAGCAGTGTTGAGAACTCCAACATGGGTCATTTTTATATTTATATATCTGTTTATATTTATAAATATAAACTTATATTTATAAATATCTGTTCTCTCATGATCTAGGATATGTTCCCCCAAATTGTTTTGACAGCTGAATTTCTTTGCATTTTTCTGACTATCATTCTGAATAGGATTGGAGTTTTCCCTCCTATCTCAGTCCAGAGTGACTCAGACATCTGAGAGGACGCCTAGTGAGGGCTCTTCTGGGTGCAATTACCTCTCTGTGGTCCCTGAAGATGTTCATTTGGGGACACCGTCCTTGCTCCGGTTTCTGACTGGAGGGTCTTCATTCCTGGTCCAAGAGTAGACACCACCTCCTCCTTGGAGGGGCAGCCTTTGCAGTCAGGTGATGACTCTGCTCTTCCCTCCTGGACAGCTGAGCCAGAGCGTCCACCACAGTGTCAGTCTCACGGGTGAGACATACCTTCCTCTTCCCACCTCCTCGGCCTGTGCAGCCTTCTCTGTTTACTGGGCGGTAACCTGGCCCCTCAGCGCTGTGCTCTAAGGCCATCTCACATGTGCAGTGCCCAGCAGAAAGTCCTTCATTTTGTGCTAGGGAGAGATTCTTCACCGTTGCACTGTTGTGTGTTCTGTTTTTTATTTCTTCGCGCTTTTCAGCAGGAATCCGGCTGGTGAGACCAGAGCCCCGTGATCAATTCCCCATTTGATCCCCAGGCCTTCCTTTTATTTTACGGTGATGCCGTGCAGCTGGATTTGAAAGCTGGACAAGGCAGCAAATCCGAGATGATTCACACACCCATCATTTGGCTAGTTTTGGTCTCAATAATGTAAACATTATGTAGCTAAAAAGTAATCAACCAAGGTCTCTGAATGCCACGGAGACGGTTCCTGGCAGCAGAAAACACCTTACTTCTCCATTTCTATAAACTGAACGCTCATTTAGAAGGAAAATGGACTGTTTACTCTGGAACTACATACCATGAGGCAGATATTTTTGAACATTTGAATCCGAAGTACATTTGTAAGAATTCTGCACCCAGACACAAACCCATATGGCACAACGGTTATTTGTTTTGGCACGCCAGGTTTGCAGAAGTTTTATATTCCTCTTTCCCTTGGAACATGGGGTAAGGGCTTAGAGAGTGTGGGAAAGTTCTCAAGGTCTCACAAAACAGTAAAACAAAGGATGAACCAGTAAAAATGTACACTGTGTGATTTTGAGTTGTATTCTGAATACAACTGAGATAAGGTAGCAGTTGTCAGCTGAGACGATTGTGTGACACAGAAGACACGTGGCAATGTGGGAAGATAAGTTTTGGTTGTCACAGAGGGGTGGGGATATGGATGACACCCAGTGAGCAGAGACCAGAGGTGTCACTGAACATACCACCAGGCACAGAAGAGCTCCCACAGCATAGAAGCGTCCCGCCCACCACTGGCCGGGGTGTGATCAGTTGTGGCCGCTGTTCTGTGCCTCGTGGGAGTGACCGATGAGTGACCAGCAGCGCGGAGGCGGCAGGAGCCCCTGGAGCAGGAACAGCAGCTCAGAGGGGTGAGCCTTCATTCTCACGCGTCCCTCGGACACAGAGCCCCCACGTCAATCTTATCCTAAAATCCTGGAGGGTGAGAGTGACTGATGTGGCATTTGGAAAGGGGCTGGGAGTCTTGCAGAGGATCCAAGATTTAGCTGGAGACGGCTGGTTTCCAGCCAGCACTGTCACCTGGCTGTGGAAAAAACTTCTCTGAATCAGAATTGTCATCTATGAAAGAGTTAACAACACTGAACAGACAGAATTGCTTGAAAGAAAAATAAAATAGCATGTAGGAAAACATTGCACACACTGTGAATGGCCTACGTGGCTGAGGTGCTATTTTTAGCTTATGTATTTCATATACTTTCTCTTTAACCAGAGGTCTTTGAGCCTTCACACCTATTTATTTAACATGGAGCATTCTTTGCCTCTGACGGTGTATTGAATTAAAAGGACACAACATAAATAACCCGTAATCTGGGAGGGCGGAGGTGGGCAGAGGGAGGGTGTTTGGTGGGACCACACCTGCGGTGCATCTTACAAGGGCACATGTGAAACTTAGTAAACGTAGAATATAAATGTCTTAACACAATAACTAACAAAATGCCAGGAAGGCTGTGTCAACCAGTGTGATGAAAATGTGTCAAACGGTCTATAAAACCAGCGTATGGTGCCCCATGATCGCATTAGTGTACACAGCTATGATTTAATTTAAAAAAAAAAAAAAAAAGTGATCTCCTGTGGGTACTCACAGTCTACTTTTGTTTACCCATATTTGTTTTTTCTTATTCTTCCTCCCTCCAATTCACCTATTGCTACTCCAAAGAAATTAGACTCAGAGGAAAGGAGAATTGCTCACGGCCCTGCCCTCTGTGAGATCCAGCTTGGCTCCATTCCCACTGTTCACGTGAAGACCAGGAAGGCCCACGGTGCACGGCAGCAAAGTTGGAGCAGGAGCTTCTGGCTAGTCACGGAAACTACGTCGGACACCCTTCCCTCTTGGTGAGCAAAACCAGAATTAATATTTTCGATGGTAAACAGAAAGGACTGCTTCACGATGAGAGCGAACGTTTGCCATCTTCCAGGTGAGATTCTCTCTTCAAGCCTCATCTGGAGATGGAAATCAGCAAAGCAGCAGTGCCCAGCAGTGTGCTGAACAGTAGAAATGTCTCAATTTGGTGCTTTTCCTTCATCTGCCTTGCTTCACTCTCCCTGAGACAGCAAAGGGACATTTTTCCTGTTACCAAAGGGACAATAAGACATTTGTGCAATAAACCAGGATAGGGGACATTTTGGAATAATTAATTCATATAATTCTAACAAGGGTGCTGGGGAGCAGACAGCGTCAACCCCACTTCACAGGTGAGAAAACCGCGGCTGACACAGCTTACCTGCCCAGCTCACAGTCCCACAGATGTGAAGGGCTGTAACGAGGCCAGAGCTGGTGCCTGTTGGAGTTGAAGACACATGATGTGTCAGCTCCCGATGGTAGCCCTTCCCGGGGAACCAAAGAATTTATGCACCTAACACTTACAACTAAAAATAATCTGCCACATTGCCTTTTCAGCTCAAAATGCCTTTTTATTTATCTCCACGTTATTCCACTATAATCAGGAATGATACAATACAACAGGCCGAGGTTTTATTATACTGAGAATTTGTAAGGTCTGAAATTCTCCAAAAGCATCACATTTTTTGAGCTACTTCTTCTCTTGCGTTTCATTTTTATCAGTAGCATTTGGCTATTTCCTTAAAGATAGCTGTGACAAAGGAAGTCTTCAAGGCAGTTCTGATTGTAATAACACAAGCTGAAATTGACAGCTGCTCTCTGCACGGCAAGCCCCCGACAGACTCATTTCATCTGGCGTTGAGAACAAACCTAGTGGGATGCTCTTCTCTCTTTGACACTCACACGAGAGTTGAGGCCAAGCCTGGAGAAGGCAATGGCTTTAAGTCAGGAGCCAAAACCAGGGGCCTGACCCTGGGTCTACATCACCAGCCCCCTATATGTCCTCTGGCTTCTAATATTTGTACAGGATGTCAGAGACCTGACTTAGCATCCGAAAGCAGGTGTGACCCTCCAGGGTCTTTTTATACAGATATGACTATGAGGCTTCGGGAGTCCCCAGGCCAAGGCCACATGTGATGTGTATAGAAAGTGGTGCTGAGTCTCTCACCAGCAGAGTTGGTAGACCTTTGTTGCTTCCTTCAGCCACCGAGCTGCAGGGGCACGTTTGGACTTGGTTGAGAGTTTTCTTGGTGAACCCCAGCTTTGGGGGCATAAAATCATAGCAAATACCTTGATAGTGGATGCAAAGTATTCAGCTAATTTGTGGAAGTAAAGTGCTGTGAGTTCCTCTGAGAGGAGGGGACCCCCATGGCCCCTCTGTTTGGACTTTGGTAGAATATTTTCTTCCCTAGTACAGGGCTGGAGTTTATTTTAGGAAAGTCGCCATTAGCAAAGAGTGCCCAGCTTCCCCATCAGCTGCGTTATCATTACACCTCAGGAGTATTTATACGAAACCTTATACGCTGGTTAGTTGGAATGATTTAAGAAATTGGGCAGCTTCGGGTCAACCTGCTTTTACATTAGACCGGAATTCACCACTTATGGGAAAAACTGTTCAGCCCTTTCTGTGGGCAGCCCCAAGCCTCACATCGGTGGTTAAACTAAAGGGCTGAAGAATTGCACCCCAAGTGCGAACCACGTGACCATGTGAGGGTGGCAGTTTGGGGTGTGTTTGCACAATCTTGCAGAAGCAGGCAAGGGTCACAGTGAGGCGGCAGGTCGGAAGTGCTGTGTAGAGGGGAGGTGGCCCTGGACACCTGAGGTGGACGTGAACTAGCCTACACCACTAGATGCACTTCAGTGCCAGGCTGGGCTGAACATCAGCCTGGTGTTCCCTCCTCTGCACACTGAGCCTCGGTATGGCAAGTACCATAGTGCACCTGGGCTGCTAATCGATGTCAGGGGCCTGACTTGTCACCATCCTTGTGTACCCACTGTGTGCGTGGCTTCTGGAATGCCAGATCTAATCCTGTCTGTTTACACGTGAGAAAACTCAGGCTTGGAGACATAAGCTAGTGTTCTGCCTTCACATCATCTGCTAAGGGCTGCAGGGCTGAGTTCCATCCAGAGCTCCTGCTCCTGGGTAGCTGTGACCCTGGCTGGAGCTGTGGGCTCTGCCCTCAGACAGACGGAGGTCAACCCTGGATCCTTCACCAAAGAGTCAGGGGACTGTGGGCAGTCACTTAACCTCTCAATGCCCTAACCCTCTGGCCTGTAAGAGAGATAAAAGCCCTAAATGTGGGGGTGGGGGTTGTAGGGTGGCTGTTGAGACTGTGATTTTGCCAACTCCAAGCTTTCCCCTTCTCTCACTGCCCCTCCCCACCTTCCTGCATCTCTTTGGATTTAACTTCTTGGCCCCCGAAGACCCCAGGAAAAAGTGGGAAGTTCTTGCCCTGAAATTTCAATTACTTAGAAAGGACAGATGCAGGGGCTTGGCACAGCCCTTACAGCCAGCAGGGCAAGGACCCTGAGCGTGGCACGGGCTGACCGTGGCGGCAGACTCCTGTGGCTCAGTCTCTCCACCTTGGTCACATTGGCCAGCAGCCGTCTAAATGCCAGAAGCAGCAGAGATTTGCCCAGACCTGATACAAAATCTCGGAGGTGAGAGAGGGCGAGTGCCTCTGAAAATGGCAGAGCTGCTCCCTTCTCCTTGGGGTCTTTGGAGTTTCACGGCTGGAAACAGAAGCCGAGTTTGGGTGAGCTTCAGGTGCCTCATGGGAATACTCAAGTGACGCAACCACACACAGTCAGAAACACCTACCACTGTGAAAGGGTCGGCGCAGCTGGTCACCATGGCCCACTCTGCTGCTGCTGCTGCCTCCGCTGTGGGATTTCAGGGGTCCACGGGGAACAGGGCTGTGCTACTTCCACTCACTTGATGCAGCATTTCATCTGAGGAAAGGTGGTAAGGAGACAGGAAGCCTGGCTCCTGGGTAGCCTTAACTTTCTATACACAGTTTTCTAACCTGAGAAATGAGCAGCTTCATTTGCAGGAAGGGTGCCTGGTGCCCAGAGCCCTGGTCAGCCCCTCAGGATGTGCCTGAGCCACGCAGAGCCAGGAACCGGCTGCCCTTGGTCGTTCCTTTCCTTGGCGGCTATGAGGCTGGGGCCCACACTTTATAGAAAGTAATAACTGCTCAATAAATATTTTTATTGATATTTATAATAATGATGATTGCCGTGTATGACACAGTTTGGGGGTTTCTTTATGGCTTACTAGAACATTTACTAATAGTTTGCAGTGCAGCAGGCAATAACTCGAGAACACACAGATTGTCATTGCATTAAAACATTCCTTGTTAGGGTAGAAGGTTTTTTTTAAATATCTTATACAGGTGATTTGCTGTATCCCCACATCAATGGTATAACCGAGTTCCTCACCTTGGCACTGGTCCATGGTGAGTGAGAGGACTCCATATTATGGGGTTGTCCTGGGTGCGGTAGCCACTGGGCAGCGTCCCTGGCCTCTACCCGCCAGACACCCCAGCAGGACACCGCCCACCTTGTGACAGCCAACATAATTAAATGTCCCGGGGGGGGGGGGGCGTTGACCCCAGATGAGAAGCCCTGGCTGGTATCAGTTACCGTAAACCTGGAATAAGTAAACCCCCCCGAATGCTCTTTGTTTTAGTTTTTACAGTTTTTTACCCCAACAAAGAGATGTTATCAAAATGCCTAAGAAATGATTTTTTGAAAAGTTTTGCTGCCTTTTCATTCCATTTGTCTCCCCTGAATGTGATTTCCCTGACGTTTATGGGCACGTGGTCTGGATGGATGGGGGTAATTAATTGAGGTTCTCAAATCCTGTCTGAACCAGAGAGGACACCTCGGCTTAACGGGTGGTGCTAAGCAAGTTTGTCGCATCTTGGGGAGACAGATGTGGGCCCTGATCACATTTGAAGGAGAAGGAAAACGCATAATTTGATTATCTGCACCAAGTGGGTATAGCAAAGATAATCTTATTTTCTCAAATGGAAGAATAGCTGCAATAAGTTAAAAGGAGAATAGATGTTTAGCTGAAGGCAGTGCACTGTGATAGAAATTAATGACACTGCCTGAACAGATGGCTGGTCACATCTTTCTCTTGCTGTAATGTTTTCATGGGGACGCAGCCGTTGTCACCTGCGTGGCCACGGCAGCTGGGTCCTGTGTGTCTTTCCCACCAAAATAGCTTTCGTACAAGCAGCGAGATGCTAGATCAGATCTGGCCTCTGAACATTGACTTGGGCTCAGAATGTTCTTGGACACAGTTGCAGGAGGGAACAATGAAATCCTGAATCTATTGTTCACATATTTCTATTGCACAAAACCCTGGAACTGCCGTGATTCTGAAGCACGGAGAAAACTGGGCGTCGAGGGAGAAACGGCCCCAGGAGCACTGCACGGTATTTCTGGCTGATTTTCTCTGCTGACCTTGTTTGTGTGACATTTTCTCTGCAGATGCCTCCAGAGCCCATTGGAACACAGTTGCAGCCTCTGTTCACCTGCAGAAAGCTCGCTGGGGAAGGCCTGCGTTGGCAGCAGGAGGTCAGTGCGGCCTGAGCGGCCGAGCCTGGGCTTTTTCCCGTTGAGCAGAAACTACAGAGACCTGGTGTCTTAACCACAGTGGTAGCGGGTGCTGTGCTGAGAGCGCACAAGTGATGCCTGCATAGTAATGCAACAGTAGCAAGTGCCTGCACCATTTGTCACCAGCTACACACCAGTCTGAACGCTTTAAACACAGTGACTCACTAAATCCTCCTGCTGACCCAAGTACCAGGCACCATTGTTATTATCCCAGTTTGAAGATGAGGAAACTAAGGCAGGAAGCAGGTCAGTCACGTGCCCCCATCGCGGGCTCAGATCCAACCCTGGGCTTTTGTCCTGGAGTCTCTGCTCTTGTAGACTGAACTGTATTTTCCCTGCATTAAAAGTGATGGGTTCTGACAATGTGTATTGTTTGCGTGAGCCTGGGTCCTCTGTCAGCAGTAATGCAGACTTGTTCCTTTCACTACTGTGCTCTCCTCCACCTTAGTGCATCACAATTAGCTACGGGGTCTCTGACGTTCAGGAAGGAGATCGCAGAAACGTCAGTCACTGAAAACCCATTTGGGAAAACAAAATCTAAGTAAATGAAGAAACCAGAGCTCAATTTACTAAAATTAAGTTTGTGAGCATTTGAAAATCCCTGTAGCAAACGATGAACGCATTTTCCTTTACAGAGGGCACCTCCAGGGTCCAGAAACACTGCTCAGATGACATAAAACAGCCGGGTTCAAAAATAAAAACGGGCTTCCTTGGCGCGGGCCGCGGCAGCCTGCAGCGCTGGGAAATGCCCAGCTGGGGCATTCTGTGAACACAGTGGATGATATATTAGGCACGGGCTTCACGACAAGGTTAGGACTTCAGTCAAAATCGAGTCCTCATAGAAAGAAAATCAACCATCTCCGTAAAAGTTAATCCATGATTAAGAAAAAAAAGTGACGGTCTTTATAATTATCTGAGAATTAGGAATGAGAAGGAGAGGTCGTCTTTATTTAGCTCTTTCTCCTTAAATAATGCAGGGATGGGAGAGGTTTTTGTGGGAATGTATAATTTAATATAATTGATAAGGGAATTAGAACATTTCATCCACTCTGCTATTTAATGACACAGTTCTTGAGATAGCCAAGGACATTATGTTACTCCAGGGCTGAGGTTCCCTGAGAGCTGAGCGGAAACCTCGGGAACGAAGGACACAACTGGGAAATGTTGAGTAAATTGGAGTCAGAGGAAGGCGCTGAACAGCACGTGTCTAAAGGGGCTCATGGACCTTCGCCTTGGAAATTAAATCAGATTGTGCAGACTGCGCCAAAGACCTTTCCCCTGCTCAGGCTGCTTTCCCCGAGAGGCCAGCGCAGGCAGGCTCCTTCCCTGCTGCCCTCTGCCCTGGTCAGGGGCCACCTGCAGAGTGGTTACCATGTTGAAATCAAAGAAGAGCAAAGAACAAACCTGTGTTTAATTTTTGGATCGCACAGGTAAAGACTTCACTTCCAAACACAGAGGATGACCTTCTTCCCCTGCTCACCCTCTCCCTTCCCTGTCCCCACTGTACCAGCTTTCTGCTGCTGCCTGACAGATCCCCACAAACCTGGGCACTGGGGACGGCACACCTGTGTCACCTCGTGTTTCTGTGCCTCCAGCCAGGGCCTTGCTGGGTCCTCGGCCCAGGCTCTCCCAGACTCAAGGTGCTGTGGGGGCCGCCAGCCCCAGGTGGATCTCGGGTGCTGTGCCCAGCTCCTGCGGCTGCTGGTGGAGTCCAGCCCCTCCTGGGCTCCCGGAAGCCAGCCCTGTCCTGGCAGCTCACGGCTCGGGTCTGGCTCCTTCAGGCCAGTGGGAAAGAGCATCTCTGATGTCAGGGAAGGATGAGGGCTCTTGTCAGGGGCTCTCCTTGTCGGGGGTCCACCTGGGGTAATCTCTTCTGATTCGTTTTGTCCCTTCCATTTTTCTGTGTTTCATTGGTTAGTAGCAAGTCATAAGATCTTGGGGAAGGGGATCACCCCAGGTGTGGCCCACAGAGAGTCATTTTAGGGGTATCCCTCATATCCCCTCTTTCACTGCCCAAGATCCTTTCATGAAAAAGGCAGGGAGGGGGAAGGAATCCCAGAGGGTGTGGTGCTCACCTTGAGCTGGGTGGGGTTCTGGTATCCAGATGCCCTTTCTATAAGGCCTCCTGTTCTGTCTCCCCACTTAGCTCTTCTGAGGGGACAAGGGGACCTGCAGAGTGACCCTTCCCCCTCCCACCATGCATTCATTTTCCACACTTGTCTGTGCCTGCCCAAGGCTGTCTGTCCTGGCGTGGGAGGCTGGAGGCTCAGGGCACCTGCCCCAAGGAGCTTGTCACCTGGCATGTGGTGGGCAGAATGGGGCCCAATCTGACCTTTATCAAGCATTCTTAGTTTCAGTAGGTCTTACCCATCTTGATTTAGCTCTTATAAAGGGGCAGTGTGTGGGCAGTTGGTGCTGGTTCTCACACTTAGACATGGAAGAATGTGCTGTCCTCAGGGGCAGCAGGGCCACAGCTCTGGCTTGACAAATAATTAGCAAATAAACTTTTTTCTATCCCTGCTCTGCTGTTGGAATGGAGACCAAGTCTCCTCTCTCCCAGAAAGTTCCTAAACACCCACAAACTCAACAACTTTTCTCCTGGGCCCCTAATTCTCACATCTATGGAGACATGTGGTCTGACACCCTCACGTGCTGCCCCACCGCCTCACAGCTCCGCTGGCCACTTCCCAGGTGGGACATGGGCTGCTCACTGTCCCTACAGCACTTCATGTGAAGGTGCCAGTTTATGCCATGACCAGGACATGCTTCGTGACCACTCAGCACATCAGCTCTGGGATGGGAAGGCGTGCTGCAGGTGCAGCTGGGTCTAGGTGCCCCTGGGATGTCACAGGGTCTCCTCTTCCTGGGGTCTCTGCTCTGTCTCCCCTGTGTGGCTCCCCTCTTCTTTCCTTTTTGAGGGGACTCCTCCCTGCAGCAGGTGGATGTGGCTTTGGAGCACAGGATCAGGATGGAGTTGGGGGAGTGGGGCGTCTGGGCACACATTCACGAAGGCACTGGCTCTCGGGTTGTGCAAGACGTGGCGTGACACGTAGAGTGACACAAGTGACACATAGCATGACACATAGTATGACATGTAGCATGAGACAACATGAGACGTAGCACCTCCTCTGTTCTGGGGTCCACCCTTGGCCAGGCCCACACTGGACTCATGCACCATCAGCTGCCGTCCCACCAGTTGTCTTGCAGTGCAAATCCATTCTAGCCACACATGCTGACTGCCCAGCTTGGCACACGCTGTCATCCCAAACTGGCCCCTGCTGCTCTGCGGATGAGAACCACAGGAGAGACCAGCCTGGGTGCGGCCATCACCATAGTCTAGAGGAGCCAGTGACCTGATCTAGGGCCCTGGGGACATGTGGAGGGGGGCTGCACCCCAAAACTCCAGGAGCAATACATGGCCTCTGTGGTCCCACCAAACAAACAGGTCCCTAACTACAGACTATCTTTTACTACTTTGCATTGTCACTGTGCTTACAAAAGGTACCTCTTTGGTCCCAGTCTGAACTTCGTGAGGACGAGAGTGACACTGGGCAATCCCTGCACCAAGGATCACGTGTCCTGCAGATAGGAGCTGACAACTCCCACTGCCCTGGAATCACTAATGAGCCAGATCTTTCCCTGCTGGGTGGGTTTCTAATCACCACTTGGCGATGCTGTTCTGCACCAGAGACAGGGCCTGGGAAGACAGGTGTGTCCTGGGGGATTATTTCCTGTGGGTCACATGCATGTGCAAAATCAGAGCCTGCTCAAGGAGCTGAGAGGATTGGAGTCACTTTCCAGAAAGCAAAGGCCTCTTGTTGCAGCCCTGCTGCTCAGAGAGCCCAGTGCCTGACAGGAGAAATGCTGGATTCTATACTCCTGTTGTACGAACGACAAAATTGCCTTGTAAGCTCTGGAGACATCCGCTCCCTCCAGCTAGCGGGAAAACTCGGGAGAGGCAGTGGGTATCTGTGACTCGTGCCGAGCACCTTTGGGTGAATGGCAGAGACAGCACAGTGAGGCACATCCCCCCTTCCCCCCTTTCCTCGTGCTGGGACACTGCGAGGCCTCCCCCCGTGCTCCTGTGCTCCCGTGGGGGGTTCCTTCCTAATGCCCTGGTGAGACCTTAACGAATTGCAAATCTTATAGATGGGAAGCAAAACCAGAAAACACCACCTCCCACCCCTGGGCAGTTACAGCAGACATCCGGGGGCTCTGCCTTCTATTAATGTAAATCAGATTGAGGAAGAATGTTCTTTGGGAGCAGATCTGAGCCAGAAAGGTGAAGGATGTCTCCTTTCCTGGCACCAAAGGATGTGAGCCCCTGATGGGCAGAGACTCCCTGCAACATGCCGACAGGCTTGCAGAGGCTTTCCTGTTAAAATGCCAAACAGCCCAGGAGCAGCGTCCTTCTGACAGCTGCTCAGAATAAACAGGGTGAGGGTTTGCATTTGAGATGCACGGACTAGCTGGAGTGGGCTCTCAGTCTGGCAGCAGCAGAGTTAAAGGGGCACCATCTAACACTAAGGGACTTATTACAGACAGCAGAGAGAGAGAGGCTTCACAACTGATGGAATATTCCATGCCTGGATCCCTGAGTGGAGAATGGGAAGGAAGGGTGGAACGCCGCCGTCTGGCTATCAACATCTTAAGCTTTTATTAATCTTAAATTTCAGCTCTAATGCACCCTCAGATTTGAACTAATTTTCAGTGTGGGCTTTCTTTTCATAGTTTGTGTACACAGGGTGTGTCTCCTGCAGATGAGGCTTCCCCAAACTGTGCTCGCCAACACGATGGTCTGTGGGGCGTTGTCAGTGTTCTTTACTGGAGAGGTTTCTTGGTCTAATATCAATAGTCCAAGAAAAGTGGGCTGAAAGGAGCGTAGGAGGGTCTCGCCGACTGGACTTTCTCTGTCATTCCTCCTGAGAAGGCCAGAGAGAGCCAGGCTTTCTAAAGCTGTGTCCACTTCCACGAGTCTTTTTCCCACAAAACAGCTCATGCCATTTGGTAAAATGTTGTTTTAGACATTTCAATCTAGACAACTAGATGTCACATTGGGGGTGCACCCAGGGGACCTCAGAATGCAAAGACGTATGGTAAGTGATGAACTAAGATTGGTGGGAACGTTGGACTCCTGTTGGGCAGATGAGAAGCCTGGGAGGAAAAAGCAAACATTTGCATCACCTGGAGAGTGAACTAGGTGCTGTTAAGGCCAAATGTCCCCTCAGGCCACACTGGGAAATGTCACTTTCTGCCTTGTCCAGTGGTGAGCAGAGCCCCCCAACCCTGTGCACCCCATGAACCCCGCCACCCCTGCCTGTCCCTCCCAGCCACTGGTCCTGCTCAAAGCCAACAGATCCAACCTCCCTGCTAGCCCCTGGACGGTCATCTCTTGCTTGCAATTATCTCTCCACCTGCCTCGGGTCAAATGCCTTGACTTTTCAGGGGTCTCTAGGATCTAATCCCACAAATGGTGATGGGAAGTCTAACCTAAAAACATCTACTTGAAACGGTAAGTTCCCAGGAGTGGGCCCGGGTCAATTTCCTACACACACCAGCAGAAATGATTATTGAATATTTTAAATAAGAATTACAGTGATTATTTCCTAAAAATGTCTTAAGAGTCAGCCAACTTTTCTCTGGACCTAACACATATACTTTTATACAAGTTTCTCTTGTAATAATTTTTTAAATGTTAATAATAAGAATGATACACACACACATACATACGTGAAAGTGTATGTGATCTTGGTTTATGTAGTACTAGGAGGAAGAGGTGGAGGTAGTGGGTCAGGTCTTGAGCTCAATGGTGTTTCCACTCTGCACTGCTAATGCTCGGCTCGGTTGGGGGTCTCAGATACACAAGGCAGAGTCACTAAAAGGATCACCGACTCATCCACAGGGCTTGTGCATAAGCCCATTCAGGAGTGTGTGTTAGAAGTAGAAGATTATACTACATATGGAAGATTATACCTCTGTCTGTGGAGAGAGATTAGTGACAAGGAATGGGCTTGCTCGGCGACAGGGGCCAGCCATGCAGGGCAGAAGTCAGGCAGAGGAGGGCATGGGGATGGGGGTCTACGGGCATGGGCCACGCACTGAACCTCACCTTGGTCACTGAGGTCTTGCAAACAGTTCGATCAGGCCCACCCCAACTGCGCATGACACTGTCATCTTAGACACCCACCTGAGTGTCTGATTCAGTAACTGCAGCTTTACGATGTCTTCATCTTCTCTGGAGTAGGAAGAGGTATTTCCCTTCCATGTTCTTTTAAATGCATAGATTTCTTTGTTTTTTCACTGCATATTTAGCATCACCTGACTTCTAACAGACAGTCTCCCCATCATAAAGTTCCCCTCCATTTCGTCAAATAAATATCTAACTTTTTATCAAGGATCGTCACCCCACTGTCTAGTCCAGGGATTGTCAAGTTACACTGTTTTCTGCCTGTAAGTAAAATCAAACAGATTCCCTCTCAAATGATCGTTCAGAAAGAACATTTCTCTGTCTCTTCCTCAGGAGAGGGGGACAAGGGAGGCTGTCAGCCCTTTCCTAACATTTCCTCAGTGTTCATTATTAAGAAATAATAAATTATAAATTGTCAGTCTCTACTTTTTGAATTAGACCTAGTCTTAATTTTGAAGAAAAGGGAACTGGGCATTTCTTTCCTTATTTTTGAGACTGAAACACTCGTATGTTGACTTGGATTGAAATTTGAGAAAATAGGGGCGGATTGCACATATCACATCCACAACAACGTATAGCTGCAGACTAGGCTCTCCCCATGTTTACAAAGTCAGCTTTGGCAGGGTAGGGGTCACCTGTGGTCTTCCGTGTGACACCAACGTCGTCATGCCTGGCTGTTAATAAATTATACAGACTGCCCAGAGGAGCTTGGTCCTCATAGAAGCCTTGTTTATTCAGAGACTTTGGTTTTATAAAGGTCTTCCCTTTACATGTGCAGGGTTGGGTCTGCGGAAGGACCCCACCTGTCTCTGTCAGGGTCTCCTGTTTGTCCGTTCATTATGTGATACTTGTCTGGCACTGGGCTCCACACTGGGGATGGGATGTGGAGCCCCAAGGTGCTCAGATGAGGATCCGCCCGTGAGCTCCCTGCCACTCAGCCCCTTTCTCCCTATTGGGACAGCCCAGGTCACCTGCAGCAGCTTCCGTTTGCTGACCAACCCTCCCTACCCCCACCATTCAGGACACTGTTCCACCGCAGATCTTGCCCTGTTCTTGCAAGAATTTTGGAACAAGTTCCATCACTGTCTCCATTTTACAGATGGTAAAACTGAGGAACATGAAGTGAAGTGTGGTTTTCCCAGTCTTGAAGAAGCTCTCCAAGTTTGCCTGCTGAGTGCCCTCCCATGGAGCCTGCCTCTTTGAAGTGACCCTTGAATCTGCTCTAATTCCTCTTTATTGGGTAAATCTTCATCGGATCATGAATAGCTGCGGCAAAGCACGCGTGGCATTGACTGTGGAGCCTGCAGGGCGGACGCTGTCCCCAGGGCACAGAATGTTTCTTCTCACCCCAGATTGTGCCCTGCCACTCCCCACCTTCCCAAGCCCGGCCCTGTCCTCTGGGTGTCACAGGCAAATGTCCCCAGGGGTCGGGCCGTGAAGAAGAGGAATGAGGCAGCCCAGAGAGATGGAAAGTAAGGATGGATATGGGGCTTTGAGGGGGTGGCCGAGGAAGGAAGCCCCTCGGTGTGAAGGGGCCAGCCCATTTGCTTCCACACCGGGGCAGAAGCCTAGCAATGCATTTTTCCAGCAAACCCAGAAATATGTAAAATACGTTACTCTTAAAAATGTTAATAATTAAAAACAAGTACTTGTCTGGCGTAACATGGACCAGGAAAATCAGACCCATGGGATTTCGTCTGGCCCAGAGCTGCCCTCACTTCCTCGCATCAGCCCCAGCAAGAGGGTCTCTCCCACCCCAGCCAGAGGGGCTGAACCATGACCGTAGAGAAGAGCTCTGGCTCTGGCTCTGAGCAGAAGGCGGCTGCAAGCAGTCCGTTTCTAGGCTTGCCAGTCCACTGAGAGCAGCCAGTGCAGATGGAAATGAAAAACGAATGCTCTGTGTGGACAGAAGGGAAATCAGCCCTGCTAACTGGACAGTTCTGAGTGGGAGTGAGTCGGGGCAGGTCACGGGAGACACATATTTTATTTAGGCCAGTTCGCCCATTCATAATGTAACATTCACAGTGCTTTCCCGCCCCAGCAGAACTGAAAGGAATCCAAGTGCAGAACCCGCTCAGAAGCTGCGGCCGGAGATTCCACTTCACTCTCCATCTTTAACTTCCCTTTAATTATTAGTTTCTCCCTGCACACTCCCCCTTCTCTTAGTTGTCCCACTCCTCACCTCTGCAATGTAACAGCGAAAGCAGCAGTGGGTTGGGTGTAAGGCGCGCTTGTTTTGTTTCAGCCTTTTTATTATTTAACCTGCACCCACAGGGAGGTAAATTGTGGAAGAGACAGACAAACCTGCCGAGCAGGCGGGCAGGGGGATTGTGCGGAAATTCCAGGTCAGGATTTGCTTGGGCTGGAAGATTTAATTTGCCAGACTGCAGAGCCTGTCAAAAGTTCTTGCGGTAACCACTTGGGTCTTCATAAAGCCGACGCAGCAGAGGAGGAAAATGAAATCTTGGATCAATTTCTCTGTTTGGAGACCTTAACTTACCTTCAGTTGAAAAAAGAAGAAAAGAAAGAACGCAACCAACCAACTGTAACTGTCACAGCCGATTAGCAGAGGAAACCAATGCCAAAGTCATGGGGAGGGGTAGGCAACTGTTTTCGTTCTTTAGAAAGAGCCCTGGAATGGGGCCTTTTACCCTCCTAGGTGCCCCGGTGAACACACTCCTCCTCCCCACCCCTGGGGCTGACCCACGGAGGAGGAAGGGAAGGATGAGCCTTGTGGCCCAGGGAGGTGGTCTGGGCTCTGAGAATGACCCCGAGCCTCAGGCCGGGTCGCGGGAGCAAGGTGATCAAGTACAATGTGGAATCCCGGAATGGACCCTGGAATAGAAGAGGGACATTAGTGGGAGATTCAAATAAGTTCAACATTCTAGTTAATAGTCTCAGGGAAAAGTAAAGTCTTAGTTTTAACAAATACTTGATGGCATTTTAAATGGCAGCATAAACGGAAACTGGAGGAAGGCTATTTGAGTATTCTGTTTTCTTTTTGCAAATTTTTTATAGGTCTAAATATTTCTCTCTCTCTCTCTCTCTCTCAAAAAATAAATAAATAAATAAATAAAATAACTGTGATAACAAACAGCGCTTCTCCAAGGAGTCCCCGTCCTGGTATCCAAGAATGTATAATACATCCACAAAGACACTTGACATTTCTCCTTGATTCCTTATTCATGTTTTAATCATGCACATTGATGTCATCAGTGTGCTCCAAGGACTTAGCTTTGGGCACAGCTAAACTTTCATAAATAAATTACCAAATATGCATGAGGGGAGGGCTCTTCATTTTCCTGTGGGCCAAGGGCTCGCTGCATCTTCCTCACTACAAATGCCATATGTTGTCCTTGGTGAAGGCGGAAGTTGCCCGGTCATGCAGGCCACTACTGTGATTTCTGATGGACATAGGAGGTGACCACCATTCTGTGAAGGACAGTTTTAGTCCAATGGCAAAGAACAGAAGTCTGCTCAAATAAGCTCAGCAGCCTCACTTGCCTTAAGGGAATCTTGAAGACCAAGACCCACACAAATGAAGTGTATCAGTCAGTGATCAGCACACTGATGCTGTGTAACAAACCATCCCACAATTAAATAGCAAGCCTTGATTTCCCAATCGTGTGTCCACAGCTTAGCTGATCTAGACTGGGTTCAGCTCCAGGCTGTGAGTTCAGTCCACGTCTGTGGCATGTGTGCATCATTCTCCTGGGACCCAGAGAGAGTTATCTGCTCCCTCAAATGTTAACAGTGCTGAGGGCAAGAAATCTTGCACAGAAAATGGAATTCTTGGCCTGACTGAATACACATGTTTTCAAAATTTATATTAAGCGTGAAAGTGTAGTATGCTCTGATGGGAGTCTTTCCCTGCTGCCCTGATTTTCCTGTGATTTAATACTCCTGATGACAATAATCCTGCTCTCCACTGCATACAAACCATTTGCAGACCCCCTGATATGCCAGAGGGTGCTGCTTGGAGCACAGGGGGGTCGCAGGGAAAGAGTAGATTCTCACTGTCTGGCTTCTGGTCGATGCCCTGAGACCCCATTTTCCTTGTCTGGACTTCCCAGGAATTCTTCTGTCTGCCCTCCACTAATGGGCATTGTCTAATCTTTGCCACTGGCCTACTGAGAAGTTAAAACCTGACCCATGTGACTCTTGGTCCTTGGCATAAAAGAAAGAGAAAACTGCTCTGGCCAGGAAGGTGAGCTTGGAGCTGACAGTCACAGTTCTCTGTCATCAAGCCCCAGGCAGGAAGCTGTCAAGTGGGGTCGTACATGTGATAGCCCTTCAAAAACCATTAATCTCTAACTCTGTTGGTATCCTGAACTTGCTAAAGACGAAGAATCTCAGATTGGACCACGGTTACCTCAGCAAGTTGGACACACCTGCTGAACTACAGGAGTAAAGACCACCACCTGCTTCCAGGGCCCTCTCAAGTGAGTCATTCAGTGTTGGCTCAAGATGGACAGGCCCCAAGAAGACATAGCGGGACCTCAGACTGAGGAAGTCAATGTCAAATAAGAAAAAAAAAAAAAAAATAAGCTCCTTCTGAATTTGACAGAAGCCTAATTTAATACTCAGGCTCTAAGGATACTCTGGGTATACCCAGATGGGCTCATAGGTGCACAGGTAAGCATTCCTGCAAACAGCTGTGTGTACATTTCTGTATATGATAAACCCTCATGGCAAACATACTCCCATTGGCTGAGTCCACAATTTCAGACACTGTTTATACTAATGGCACACCGCATTCTAGACTGCATTAGTCTAGCAAGGCTCCTGCAAGCTGGGGGTCATCATCTTCCCTTCTTCAGAGAAGTGACAGACCCTGTGCACCCTGGGACTTAACCATGAGTAGCCGGCAGAGATTCTCTGGCAGCTCAATGTTTTGGCTTTAACTTGACTATGACCTGACTGATGGTGTCCTTTTCAAGCTCTTGTCATGCCTGGCCTCCCTTGCAGCTAGGATGGCATAATTCCCAGCATTCCCTCTGCTCCTCAGATGCTCCTGAATGGGACAACAGTTATGGAAGCTGGGTGACCCTAAGAACAGGCTATGTTATCAATTCATCCCAAAATATGTTCCATAGAACACAGAATGGTTAAAAAAGATAAGGGCGTGTGTTTCAAATGCTTTCTTGCTGGTGAAGTAAATTTGCATGCCCATTCTGAATCCAGGGTCCCTTGAGCCACTAAGTGATAGGGGTAGTTATATGACTCTGCAGAATCACATGTACACCCAGGCATTGTGTTCTGGGAAAAGAATGGTCTTTACATGTCTCCAGAGCTACCTGGTTCTGTGCCCAGCACCCTCTGAGCGAGGATGGAGCACTTGGTGAGCACGGCTGTGTCCTGAGAGTCCTTTAGCCCCTCCAGCTTCTTGGTAGTTTTGATTGTTGCTACAGGCTGTTTGAACCCCCCCACCACGGCCGGAGAGCTCTTTAGGAGGGAGAAGCTGCTTCTAAACTAGCAAATGACAAAGCTCTTTCATTTACACAGGTGCCAGAGGGGGAGGTCATCGTGGGCTCCTGTTCAGATTAATTGCGGTAAACATCCGCTCCTGGGCTGACCCATAACTTCACAACAGCTAAACTGGGTGTTAGTTAATCATGGAACTCAGATCACCAGCCACCCTGTCCACAGGGTGGCTGTGAGAAACATACACAGAAACATGACATTCTGGTTCTTTAAGAAATATCTGAAGATTCAGCTGCCAACAGATATTGATCAATTTCAGAGCTCCTTCCTTGAATCAATATCAGCATGCAGCCAGGACTGGAGCCTCTGGGAAAGAGGGAGCTGGTGGTTTGAACCTCCTTTTAACAGTCAGGGACCTGGGTGTCCAGGCTGAAGGATAAGCCCACCCTCAAGTCCTCTCAGATTGTCTGACACGTTGCCACCTGAGTGCAGAGGTCAGCAATGCTCCCAGAGGATATATATTTATGAACAAAAGAAAAACTCCTATTGGGGCTTAGACATGTCTTCATCTTTCTTATTACCTAAGCGATTTTAAGTTGAGGGTGTTTAATGAGATCCACATCATTCAGATAGACTTCAAGCTGTGACCCAGCGAGAGGACACCAATTTAGCTTCACTAAACACACCTCCCAATTTTTTTAAAGTACTTCATGCCACATAAATTAGGCTGCCATTGAGATAATTGGCTCCTTGTGGCTCTTAATTTTTCACAGATACACTATTTTGAAAATAAATCGTGAACCATCATCTCAGGATGTTAAAGGTAATTTACATCCTATGTGCTTTCCTGCTGCAAAGCCTGCATTGGTGTGCATCTTTAATCGATCACCGAGGGAGCTGGACCCGCCTTCCTTGCCGTCAGAACCACAGCTCTGAAACATCGACGTCCATCCAAAGCACACGGAATTCTTTTGACTTTTTGTCCATCATCTTTTCTGAAATGAATATGTCCAAATATTCATCTAAAATAATTGGTTAAGGTTGCTGTTCTCAAAAGCGTCGTTTCCCCCCCCCCTTCCCGAGCATTGCAAGAGTCCGTTCCGCATTTGCATGGAGGCTGTGTACATTTTCAATAGACAGAATATCTCAATGACCATTCAGTGAGAGCGAATAGCTTCTCTGATGTATAAAAAACTCGATTACATGTTTCAGTAAGGAATAAAACATGCTTTTCTTTTTCAAAACCATCCCTTATTTTTGCCTGCAGGTAGCATACACATTAGCACAAAGCAAATAGCTGAACTGCACTCCTGTACAGCATTTGATTTTAAAATGCTAATGTGCACGCTCTCATGGTGTTGCACCACGCCCTGAACTGTCAAATAGAAAGTATCAAAATTACTGGTAACCCTAAATGCCAGGCTAACCAAGTGTATGTCTTGATTGTAAAATAAAACAATATATTGTGTATCAAGTAAAAACCATCACCCAAATTCATTTCCTCTGCTCCTGCCAATTGCACAACCTCCGTCACTTTTTGCTGGGCAGATGGCACGGAAGAAGAGACATTCAATAAATACAGCGGGAACGCATTCTGCAATCGTGAAAGGCTAAATGAGATGCTACTTACTACAAGACACAGGCAGGGAGGCACGGGGAGAAAGCAGCAGAGGAAGGGTGAAGCCCACCAGCTCCCCCGAAGTCCTCCCGATGTCCTTCCTGCCCAAACGAAACTTCCTGGGAGTGGCTCTTTGTGGGGTAGAAAATAAGGAAACACATTCTAAAGTCAGACCCCACATGGCCAGCTTGATGTTTGCCCTGACAAACCCCTGGTGTCTGCCTCGTTGGCTGGTGGGCCACCAGCTGGGTGATTACGATGACCCGGTGCAGACCAGATGCCCATGAGGAGCATCATGGCTGCTGACACCTTGCACTACAGAAGAGCCTCTCAAATTTTAAGGAGTATGTGAATCACCCAGGCCCATATGCAGATTCTCAGGCCCCATTCAGCCTGCTATTGTTCTGTAACAATATGAATATACAGATTACAAAATGCAGATGATATTTAGCAGGCTGAATGGGGCCTGAGGATCTGCATTGCTAAGGAGTTCCCTCAGGAGGCTGATGTTGGGCCCTTGGATCACACTTCTAGCCCCACAGCCAGGAGGGTCTCTGAGTCTGCAGGAAGATCAGGTATTGTAGAGATGTGTTTCCTCTTAGAGCACGCGCTTTTGCCTGTGGGTATGTTGCATACTTTCTGAGGTCTTTAGTAAATGTGAGCACCACTAATTAAATTGCAAAATTGCAAATGTCATTTTCCAGGATATAAAGTGAAAAGGAAGTCAAAGCCCATCTCCTGCATTTGATTCTTTTTTGTTTTTGAGAGAGTCTCACTCTGTCACCCTGGGTAGAGTGCCGTGGCATCACAGCTCATGGCAACCTCAAACTCTTGGGCTTAAGCGATTCTCTTGCCTCAGCCTCCCAAGTAGCTGGGACTACAGGCGCCCACCACAATGCCTGGCTATTTTTGTTGTTGTTGTTGCAGTTGTCATTGTTGTTTTAGCTGGCCCCGGGTTGGGTTCAAACCCACTAGCCTCAGTGTGTGGCTGGCACCCTACCCACTGAGCTACAGGTGCTGCCCCTGCATTTAATTCTTCATTGCAAAAGAAAAAGGTGGATTTATAGCCCAAGAGTGTGTTTCCTGGGTGGCATGTTCCTCTGTGGCCACGTGAATTACCTGGGGCTCTGCCCAAATTTGGCCACATTTAACACAGCCCTCTGTCTCTCTGCCTCTGTGCCTGAAAGTGGAAGGCCTGGGGGTTGTTTCCTCGACTGATTGCTATTTTTTCTCTTTCTTTTTTCTTTTTCTTTTTCTTTTTTTTTTTTTTTTTTTGCAGTTTTTGGCTGGGGCTGGGTTTGAACCCACTACCTCCAGCCTATGGGGCCGGTGCCATATGGCCTCCTCATCTGAGCCACAGGTGCTGCCCTATTTTTTCTCCTCTTTCTTGTTATTCTTCTTATTTTTTAGCATTTTTTCTCTCCTCTCCCTTTGAGACTGACTCAACAATATGAATGCACAGATTACAAAAGGAACCACGAGTGGATGGCAAGGTTACCTTAGCAGTGCTGGGGGACAGGAGGGATCTGCTGCTTCCCCGTCCGCTGCCTGCTGACAGCTGTTACATTTAGCATGGGGCGATGTGGAAGGGACTGGATTCCACGCTCCCCTATGGGCTGTCATTGATCCCCACTTTCTTTTCTTGATTCCCATCATAAGCCTCGTTGAACCATTGTCCAGGCTCAGCGTGGGTGGCTGACCCTGAATGCCCACTGCCCCATCAGAGGAAAGACGAGCCCGTTGCTCCATCACCACTGCCAACTGCTCTACACTGCACTGGGCTCCATGTGAGAGCTCACAGCACCATTCATGTGATTTTTCCTGATGGTATCCCCTCTCAGGGACCTCTCTGTGCCTGACCTCTACAAGACCTTTAGTTAAAAGGAGCTTGTTCTCAATATGAGGACTTGCTGGCTCTCTTCCACGACTGCAGATCAAGTTTGCTTTCCACACACTATAGTTGACGGCCTTGATGTGGTTGTGTTTTCCTATTGCTGGTGGCGCCCAGCAATGTATAGTTCAGCCTGGAAGCAGTTTTTTTTTTTACTTTCTATGATGTTTTCAAAGGTAGGAACAAACCCCACACTTTTGTATTTTATAACCTGCCACAGTGGCAGGTTAAGCTGCGATCAGTGGGAGGAGGAAGATGAGAGGCAGAGAAGGCCCCCGACGTCCTGGTCCACTCACTTTCCAGACTCCACAAGAGACACTCTGCAACCCAACAGTGGAGTCGGAATTGAGCCTCATTTACGGACTGGACATGTGCGGCAGCGTGGTGGCGGAGTCCGTTCTGATCATCAAACAGGAGGGTGAGCGCCCTGAGCTCTGTGGCAGTGCAGGCACTTTACGTGTCTGCTCATGACCTTGTCCAAGTTCCTACTCCCCGCTCCAAATGGGAACCTGCTGCCTTCCACCCCGCGTGTCACAGGAGCCTTGGAGAAGAGGCTCAAGAACACTCTCTGGTGTCTCAGAGGTTGGTGGGAAGCCACCTGCTGAAGCAGATGGAGGAAACTGGTGTGGTGAGCCCTACTCAGGCCTGCCACAGGTTGCACAGGGAGCTGCTTATTGTCACTCTTGTGGGAGAGACAGACAGCCATGGCGGGGGCTGCCAAGGGCACTGGAGCCAGAAGGAGGCCTGCCAGGGGCCGAGAGCCCTGCCCCTGCTTCACTGTGTGCTGCTGGCTCTGTGCGGCTGGGCTGGGGCAGGGGCTGCGGGCACTGGCTCTAGACCCGGCATGGGAGGACTCTGGCCACCTGCCCATACACCCCGATCCGTCTGGTTCTTAATGAGGGTGTGTCCTCGGAGTGTAAGGAGGCAAATCCAGCCAGGCCCCTTTGTGGGTATTTTCTTAATATTCCAGACGGTGGTAAATGTCTACACGGACAGTAGCCATGGAATGGGAATGCACATGAGCAGAGGGCGGCCTGTTCCCAGTGAGGCAGTGAGCACATACTTGGCTGGGAAACGTGGTGCGAGTTTCCAGCCGTGAGGTCCACACTGCACTTGAGCTCCATACCTGGTCAGGCCACATCCTCTTGCCTCTTCCTTTCCCCAAAGCGCTCTGGGGATGAACAGCTTCCACGGGGTCTCTTTACGGCCTCACTCATTTATGTACATCCTGAACTGGGCATCATCCTGGGCCCATGGCACATGGCCACGCACGTTGTTTCCACGTTGCAGCTGGGGCATGAGGACACAGAGACGTCAGATAACTTCACAGCCAAGAGTGCGGGGCTAGGGAGGCTGCAGGGAGCCCATGGCCTCACACTCCAGGCCCCTAACTATTTGCTAAAGTTGCTGTGGTTCCTCTTTTAAGCCTCCAGGTAGAAGGCTAAGGCTGGGGAAGCAGCCCCCATCTTTAGGGATGGAGATAAACTGAAAATCCCCAATTAGTATTTAAATCTATGGATGATGAGTTATTGACCAGAGAAGCAGAGTGAACACGGTACATGGAGTAGGGGCGGTGGTGAGTTCTTGAATCTGTCCGAAACCCAAGGAGAGAGACGCATGAACATTTCAGGGTGCGACTCGATTTCTGCCGACGGGCAGGCACCGAAGGAGTCTGTGTTCTTGACCTTCCCGCAGGCAACTGGCTTGTCGCTTTTCTTTATGGAACTAGGCTGAGCCCTGGGCCAACATAATGAAAGTATTAGAAGCAGTAAACGAATTTCTTGTCAAGTAGCTGCGGTACTCCTGCAATTACAACTGCAATTGTGTTACAATTTGATGCCCACAGTAAGCACCACTGAAATGTTCGCGAGCCACTGTCAGCCAGGCCCTCGGCATCCACACCAGAACATGGGGCCGCATTAAAAATCTATTAGCAAATATTCCACCAGATCAGTCTGACCCCACCTGCTCCTTCTCTTAGTATGAGGTTCTGTCCAGCTGTGTCCAACATCGCCTCAGAATTGCCACAGATTCCAAGAGCAGAGAGAGCCGTGAGCATACACTGGACACTCAATGCACGTTTGCCAAATGAATTGTGCTTATTACACTGTTCAGAGAGATGCCATATTGATCACCCCAGCCTCACCCCGGAAGGAGAGCGGCTAGCTTATGAAGGACAGCACAGTATCCGAAGAAATTCCTGCTTACTTTATACCTGGTTTACAGAGTTTCTCCTGCAAACAATATAGCTATTTAAACCAAGAGCAAGGAAGAAGTCTGGCTTTTCCCACCTCTGGGGGTGGGGGTGGGGATCAGAATCGCTCCCGCAGGCCCTTCGGATGCTCAGATGCTTCTAGTCCTGCTCAAGTATCTGAATTAGATCTTGCAAAAAGCATCGGGAAGTGGGGAAGCTGAGCTTCTTAAAGTTTCTGCCCAAGTTTCCCATTAGGAATCTTTCTCTGGGACCCCTGCCGGCAGGACTGTCCAACAACGTTGTGTGTGCCCCTCACAAGGGACCACGTAGGTGTGAGCTTTCCTTCCAGCTTGTCCCAGGAGACCTGAAGGCCAAACCCAGCCCTCTACCTATGAACTGAGAATATTTTTACACTTTTTTTAGACCTTATACTTTTATTTGTATTTATTTTTATCTTTTTTCTTCATTAAATCATAACTGTGTACATTAATGCATTTATACCCCTTGTGCTGTACACTACAAGGTGCTGATTTGATATACAATGTGGAGTGCTTACATCTAACTGATTAACATAACCATCTCCTCCCTTACTTAATTGCTGTGGTAAGACATTTATATTCTATTCTTAATAGTTTTGCAATGTGTCCTTGCATTATGCACATTAGGACAGGTTCCACCAAATGTCCTCCTGGCCTCCTCCAGCCCCTCCCAACTCCCCCCGTCCCCTCGTTCTTTCTGGACTATAGTTATGTTTTATTATTCGTATGAATGTGTAGGTTATTATATATTGATTTCATAGTAGTATTGAGTACATTGGGTACTTTCCCCCCCATTCTTGAGATACTTTACTAAAAGAATGTGTTCCAGCTCCATCCAGGTAAACATAAAAGATGTGAAGTCAAAATCTTTTTACAACAAAGACATTTGCACCAGAATGTTTATAGCAGCCCAATTCTTAATTCCCAAGTCATGGAAGCAGCCCAAGTGCCTATCAACCCATGAATGTTAACAAATTATGGTATATGTAGACCTTATATATATATATATTTTTTAATTTATTATTAAATCATAGCTGTGTACATTAATGCAATCATGGGGCACCATACACTGGTTTTATAGACCATTTGATGTATTTGCATAAAACTGGTTAACATAGCCTTCCTGGCATTTTCTTAGTTATTGTGTTAAGACATTTATATTCTACATTTAGTAAGTTTCACATGTACCCTAGGATACATATGAAAGACCTTGTATTGTAAATATAGCTTTAGATTTACCAGGTAATTGAGTAGGTATTACAGAGAGTTCCATATGCCTGTCCCCACTATCCACAGGGCACAGCACACACTTTCCTATGACATCATACATGAGTGTGGTGCATTTCCTAAAATTAGTAGTGCTGGTACCTTATTAACAAAGCCTATAGTTTATACTAAGGTTTCCTGTGGGTGGAATACATTCTGTTGGTTTTGACAGATATATAAAGACATTCACCCCCTATTACAGTGTCTCACAGAGCAGACTCAACACTCCCAAAGTCCCTGCGTTCCACTGATTCAAGAAACCCAAAGACCCCCCTACAGTGGACCTCTGCAAGTTCCCCCCAAGGGACTGCAATGAACGGTCAGTGTACAGGGGTGGTCAGTGCAGGGAGGGGGTCCACTGTGGAGGTTCTACTGTATTTCATGATGTATGAACAATATATGAATTTAAATGGCAGTGCCCATAAATAGAATTTTTGGAGCCCGGCCCTCTGTGTTGCTCACATACGGTCCGTGAGGTCCTCTGCCCCACAATAGCAGATCTGAGAATTTGCAACTAAAAGCTTGTGGACTGTGAAGCCAAACATGTTTACTATCTGGCACTTTTCAGGGAAATTGCTGGCCCCTTGGTCCTGACCATCAGCTCTAGAAAGTCCAAGTTGTCACCTCTTGGCATTTAGTGCAAGGATTTGATCAGGGTCAATTTCCACCATTAAAAATTTAAGATACAAAACATTATCTCAGAAATGTTACAATACTTTCCATCACCAGCTTTCTCCTACAGCCCTAGGACCCCTTCTGCCCCTTTTCTGAAGGGTCTTTATCACTGATGCCTTGATTGTTTTCAAGGAGTGAACTAACCTCTGGCAAGAAGTAGGCCTGGAGGATTGACCTGGCCCAGAGGAAGGGTCAGCCCTTGCCCAGCTTTGGAGAGGTCAGGTCTGAGCCCTGGCCACATCCTGCCTGATAAGTGTGTGTCCTTGTTAACCAGGGGGCCCTGGGCCATGTGGCATCAGCTCAACATACAGAGGGATTGGAGAGAAACTGTGGGCTGTGACCGCCCCCATAAGTGTCCTGCACTAAGGCGCAGGGGAGAGTCCCTGGCTGGCAGGCAGCACTCTTGTGTGCTGTCACACGTTCTCTGGGGAGGAGTGAACCATGTCCGTATGACTCAGGAGGACAGAACAACTGGAGGCTGGCACCTGGTGTCCTCTGGATGCAGCCCCAGGCCATCTTCCCACGTCTGGTTTTAATCTGAATCCTTTCATTGTGATGAACACAACTGTGGGTGTAAGGGCTGTTCTGAGTCTGTGGGTTCTTCTACTGAATCATTAAACCTGAGGGTGGTTCTGGAGACATCCTGACCCAGTGAGGGCTGATGGTTTGATGGTTTTATTAAAATGTGAGGTTAGTCAAACATGAGGAGGCAGAAATATTCCCAAACCACCTGCACCAGTCTCAAGGGGGGGGGGGGGGCCTCCCATTACTGCCCCATTCTGCTGTCCATATTGTGAGGAGGAGGGTCTCTGTCTTCCCTTCAATTCTTTCTTTCTTTCTTTCTTTCTTTCCTTCTTTCTTTCTTTCTTTCTTTCTTTCTTTCTTTCTTTCTTTCTTTCTTTCCTTCCTTCCTTCCTTCCTTCCTTCCTTCCTTCCTTCCTTCCTTCCTTTCTTCCTTCTTTCCTTCCTTCCTTCGACAGAGTCTCACATTGTCACCCTCAAATGAGTGCTGTGGCAGGATAGCTCACAGAAACCTCCAAATCTTGGGCTCAAGTGGTTCTCTTGCCTCAGCCTCTCAAGTAGCTGGGACTACAGGTGCCCAGTACAATGCCCAACTATTTTATTTAGAGACAAGTTCTTGCTCTAACTCAGGCTGGTCTCGAACCTGTGAGCTCGGACAATCCACCTGCCTCGGCCTCCCAGAGTGCTACGATGATAGGCATGAGCCACCACCCCCGACCTTTAATTATTTTATTACTATCTTTACTCTTTAGAGGTAGATACTATCACCCCCATTTTAAAGATGAGGAAACTGAAGCTAAAAGACATGAATCCACCTCCCCCAAATTCCAACGGCACTGAGGGAGGTTACACTCAGAGCTAAACAGGTGCAAAGATGTTTCCTCATTTTTTTTCAGTTTCAGATTAACTTTCAAAGTTTGGGGAGTCTCTTGGATGAAAAATAATGTACAACCTTTTTTATTAAAGGTTTATTTCGACCAAATGGTACCTAAAAGAGTTTCAGAAAAGATCTGGAAGTTCACATTTGAAAAGGTTTGTGAGAGCAAGACAAAAATACAGGCCTTTCTGTCCTAATTAGAACTGAATGCTAGAGTGAATTGGCATCAGGTCACGGTGACCCATAAAACTTGGCTCTTTAAGCTTTCCTTGTTTTCAGTGAGAAGAATGTCTTTTTCTTTTAAACGCCTGGAAAATGTTCAAGACCAGGAAGGGGGAAGGGGAATGCTCCCCCAGCTTCTACCAGGCAGGTGCAGCTGACTTCACATTCTGGGGCATTTTCTGCACTCTTTCAATAACAGAAAATAATTTGTGATAAAATTATTTCATTTTAATAATCCTTCATTGGCCGTTGGAATTGTTCTCAGGCCTGGCTGCAGAGCAGAGCCAGACTCTTTGGGCACCGGCAGACACCCAGCGATGGGGGCCCTGAGGACTCCCACTTCCACCGTCAGCAGTTGCCACACTTCACTGGTCTTGGGGTGCTTATCAACGCATTTGTTAAAGACTCCAGTGGTGCCTTGAATTAGTAAGTCGGCCTCTTCCTGAGGCTGACGTGGACGTTTTCCCCAGACGGTGGTGAGCTCCATGAGGAGGCCAGGCTCTCGGCCCCACACGTGCGGAGCGAGTCCTTGCTTTGCTTCTTTTTCTTCATCTCTCTGCAGCCGCAACCATCAATCCCATTTTTACCGATTTTCCTCAGAATTTGGTGAATACTTGCTGCCTATATTTCAGATCTTTACTACGGTCCTGCAATTTTTTTCCGTAATAATGCCATTGATGATCGATTCTCGTTTTGGCAGCTCTGATATTTTCCTTAGAATTGTCTATACTTCTTAGCATGGGTCCTCTTATCTACATAAATCACCCATTTATATGTATCATGTATTGAACTTTTTCATTAGTAGTATGCAAGAGCTTCTCACATTTTCAATTTTTCTCTGTGCTTTCATAAATATGTTATTGGAACTTGGGCGAGGCTGATTTAGGGAAGGATACTGACCAGACCCTCCCATACAGTCTCATTGCTCGGCTCGATTATGGGGATTCCAGGGAGTCCTAAAGAACAACAGCTTGATTGACAGATTTTACAAATCTTATTCTCTAAATAGCTATGAAACCCACCTGTAATGTGATAATAAAGAGAGCATTTCCCTTATGCCATATAAATACTTTGTACTAATAACATCATTCATTCTATAAATATCAACCAACCTCACATATCAGGAAATTTTCTAGTTTAGGGAATAAAGATCAAGAGACAAAATTTACAATCCTATGAGGGAAGAAATGATAAAACAAATAAGTAAATTACAGAGTGTCCTAAAAGGTGCCCAGAATGTAGGAGAAAATAAAGAAGACACTTCTGAGGAGCAGTTGGGTGAACGTGCACCTGCGGCAGACTGCAGGGGCTGTAAACCCGTGTCCGTCCTTGCCACTTTTTAGTTACTCACACCCAAGAGCCAACCCCAACAAGCTACTCAGGTATGATCCTGCATGGCCAGGCATCACACACAAACTAGTCATTTCAGGACTTTTCTTGTTTGAGACCCTGTCACATCTTGTCAAAGTGAATAATGTTTTGAGCAATTTCTCCTTCCCTGGATCAAATAATCTCCTTTATCCTCTTACCCCTACCCTCCATTCCTATCTCAACTTGCCTGCACGGAGTCTGCCTTAGCCTGATCTAAATCAGGCAACAGAGAAAAAAAATGGGTCCCATGAGCACAAGAAGGATTTCTGCCTTGCATTACTCCCTTCCTGAGGAAATGCCTACTGTTCTCACTTTAGTGTCACCTGTGAGTAGATTGGAGGGGGCCGTGAACAGCAAACACCAGGCATTCTTAAGGCTCCCAGAGAGCTTCTTTTCTTGAAGTCTGAGACGTGGGCAATTTTGCTCAGCTGTCCTGCATGGGGTGTGGTAGGCAGAATATCTCCCCCATGCCCACATCCTAACACTGGGGACCTGGAAACATCTATTTACAGAGTAAAAAGGCCTTTGCACATGTGAGTAAGTGAAGGATTTTGGACAGAGGCCATTACACTGTTTTATCTAGGTGGGTCTGATGCCCTCACAGGAGTCCTGATAAGGAGACAAGGAAAGAGAAAGAGTCAGGTTGGAGAAGAAGAGTGTGGGAGGGGAGGAGAGTGAGGGGGGGAGGGAGAGTGAGTGAGGGGAGGAGAGTGATGGAGGGGAGAGAGAGTGAGGGAGGGGAGG